>DVQP01002585.1:0-12264 GCA_018231745.1 Danaus eresimus
CGAAATATTTTAGTTTCATTTAAATGTCTCGCGAAAATCTAAGATCTCATTATGACATAGATTTTGTTATACTTAATTACTAGAAATATCGAAGTAAAAAATCTGACATTTAAAAAAATAGCTAATATCGGTATGTCACAAATAATGACGTTTGACTTTAATATTATCAATGATGTCTGTGACCGTAGGAATGTTAAATTATGAAGTGTCAATTTCTTAAATGTTTCCTATTAAAAAACTAATGTTCGTTTATCCGTTACTGTTAACTGTGACTTCTTTAAATGTTTGTCCAATTTTGGTGTTTTCTAATACTTTTGAATTGACCTAGAGGAAATTAATTAATGGTGAGTATGTATTCCTCCCTGGGTTCAGTGTTTTGGTATTACATTTGTTTACTTCGCTCAAAGAGTGCAATTCCCTGGTGACCTTTCTGGTTATCACAACACTTATATATTGTGAATTCTTAAATTTGTATCTTATCTTCATCTTCCAAACATTCTTTCCAACATGTAAATGACATTAATTGCATTTTGTACTTATTTCCTGTTATCAACTGTATGTGCCATGAACTTAAACATGTGTTCATTAATAAACATTTGAGTAAAAAACCTTTAAGGTATTATAGGTGCAAAGCTAATTTAAAGAATTAAAGTAAATGATAATTTTAAAACATTTCTAATGGATATAGAAACATAAAGTGGATGTCTACAGTTCTACATACTTTAGACTGCCATATTTATTAAACAGTCTAATTTTTTTTTATATGTTGACAATCCACCCAGGACTAGAAAGTCAGTAAAAGAAAATAGCCAAGTCTTATCAGATATAGATTAAATTAAGTGGTCACTAAAAACCTATTATAACAAAAAAACCAAATTTATTCTTGTTTGTAAACACATAATCACTAAAATAATTAATCTAATGGATATTAAAATATGCTTAAAATTGTAAGGCATTTTCTTGTAATAACAAGAAAAAGGTTGGGTTGGGTGCTATATTAATTATATGAGTTCTGAAAAATAATAAATATTTGTCGTTTGAACTTTGCAATAATTTAAATTCATTTCATATGTAATTTATATAAATAAATCTTTTTATTTATGACTATATTAACTGTTTTCTATTACACTGACAATCTTTAACAAAAAGATTGAGTTATACCAAGTCTGGACTCTACAATTTGGAGCATTAATATCTCTTGTCCTGGATTCCAAATTTTAAAGATGGCACCAGTAAATGAGGACCGTCTTAATAAATGATCAAATTTCATTATCACACCTCCAACATAGCGAAAAACATATTTTTTTTGTTAACTATAAGCCAATGAGCCTAAATTATTTGAAATGACATTTAATATAAAAGGAAATGTAGCCAAAAATGTATCCATATAACTCTTTTAATCTTGATATTTCTCCCGGGGTCAAACTACAATATGAAGTTTTTAAAGTCAGACACAAAATTTACCAGTCTATAGATAACAACTCTGATGCAACCATCGCTGGAGAATTCCCTAAGATCACCGACTCTCAATCTTGTCACTTATTGTTTTGCTTGTGGTCTTGTGGTTGGGCTCCCAGGAGTTTAGCGACTAACATGATGAATTATCATTCTTGACCTTTCTCACAGTCACATCTATCTCATCTAAGCCGATTTCTTAAATCATCAGTGCAATGCCAGATCAGTCCAGCCCTTGAAACTTCAGCTCGAATCACAAACCTCCTATTGAAATATCTACTGTGTGCATACAGCTTTATCTTTGATGTATTATATGTAATCATGTAAGAAGTGTCAACATAAATGTTGGTTAAGATATTTATTAGGACACAACCTTCTATAATAAGGATATTACTTATTTTTAAATCTATAATTAAATAACCTTGCAGGCACCGATGTACCAATAATGACCGCTGTCATGGGAACACAACGTGAAGAAATACAGAACGCAACCATCACATTAAATGAACCGAACGCTGTTTTTTATTCTGGACAACTTATCAAAGGCAACTTAAAATTTGAACTCAATAAACCACTTCATTATATTGGTAAGTCAGATCTTGTTTTATATTCGTTTTCATCTCGTCTGTCCGTGGTCACGGCTGTTGCAAAGCAACTGAAATGTCAGGAGTATGTTATTGAAATAATGAAAAACTTGTAGTGTATCCAAAGATTTTACTTTTGCTATAAGAACACTAGCACTAAAATATATTCCCTTTTAATATGTAATGTAACCTCTTCCACAGCTATCAACATACAGTATATTGGGGAATGTAATGTTTTCTGGATAGAGGAGCAGATCGAAGTGTATAATGGAGTGAAACAAAAGAAACACATAAAGTATGAGGGCCGTGAGGAGTACTTCGACGTCGTGCACTGTCTGAGCGGGGGGGATGGTATGTAGGAACACTTGAAAAATGTTTTTTATGGACTAAGCCGTTTATTATTGTATGTAAATTTACACTAACAATACACAAATTTATCACTTAGGTGCTAAACGCGTGTGATTTGTTATAGATAATAATATTCACACAAATACACAGACCCACAATTTATATATATTTTCATACTGTTTTATTTATTTTTAAATTCTACTCTATTACTGTCAACAGGCAGGACTTTCTGCTGGTCTTTCTTTGTATATCGTTACGTATATTTGAATGATTAGTTCAAGTGGGTTTCCAAGTAAACATGTCCTTTTGTAGGTGGTACATGTGTTCTGGCCACGGGACCACATTCGATTCCATTCTCCTACCAGCTACCATCCAACATTCCATCATCTTTCAAAGGTGATAAAGGCACCATCAGCTACAGTATTGTAGTCAGAGTGCTAATGACGGGCTTCACTAAACAAGAGATCACCAAGGACTTTGACGTCATATCACCTGCAGACTTGAATCAGGGCGGTGATGATATTAAGGTACTACACATATACAATACTACATGTAGATAGTTTACAATATGTATCTAAACTGTGGAGCTGGTAGAGCCTAGCCGTGGTTAAGTACTGCAGTTCGAACATGGGCTGGCTCGACCAGGTACCACCCTCTCACAGAAGATGGTCGTGAATTTCCCACTTTTCCTCCCCCCTTTTCCCTAGCCGAGGCTGGCAACACATCACGACGTCTCTTTTGTTGGGGATGTCCATGACCGGCAGCGACTACTTCCTATCAAGTAGACCGTCTGCACGTTTGACACCTTAGAACTTTCACAATGTTTTCATGACATTATTCATCTATTCTTTAAAAGAAAATAGACCAAAATATTTACGACCTCCAAAGAAATATTAAAAGAAAATACAATAAGAATAATTTGATTCACAGAAGCCAGTCATCCTGAAGTTAGAGGAGACATCAAGTTGCAACCTTTTTTGTGTGACCAGGCCATTATCCGTGGAAGTGAAGCTGCCAGCATCCGGCTTCTGTCCCGGGCAGACGATACCCATCACAGTAGATGTCAAAAATAAAACAAACTTGGAACTCTCTAAGATTGTCTTTGAAATATCCACAGTGAGTGTACTTCTCATAACAATCATATTATATTTACAGCTTAATATATTTAAGACGCATTTAATACATCAATGAGATATTGGTTCAGCCAGGCTTATATTTGTAAAAGAGTTTCTTTCTTATTATTATGCACGATATCTATCATCTATACTAATTAAGTATAACTTTTCTATAGATTAAAATATAAAATTATTTAAGCTTGTTTTTCAAACTCTATCGTGTTATGTTTCTGTATAGAAAGAGCGATATCGCAGCCTTCAACCAGTGTCAGCGTTCATACCGCCTGAAGACGTATTAGTTTCTGTTAAAAAAGGTCCCATCTTAGCTAAAACCTGCAAAGAATATATGTGGGAGTTGAAAATACCAGAATTCATAGCTCCCAACTTAGAGAAATGCAGTATTATTGATGTGGGGTTCTTCTTCAAGGTAATCAATGAACAGAATGGCTCATTACACAGAAACAAAGTTGAAATTTACAAAACAAAAGCATTGTGACAGTTCCATAGATAACAGAACAAAACTTATTGACTGCAGGTAAAAATAAAGATGTCAGGTTGCATGGATGACATGTACGACGAGTCCGAGATCTGGTTGGGTCTGGTGCCGCTAGGATCGTCCGGCGTGGCCTCCCACCCCCTGGCCGAGCGGCTGCCCATCGCCGCCATGCCCCCCGCCACCCCTCCACCGCCGTACGAATCTCCACAGATGCCGCCACCCTACATACCAAATGTCCCGAACGTCCAGATCTGTCCTCCCGGACCCGTCCTCTTCCCTACTGTAGCCAACGTCGTCGATAAAAGCCTAACTTACGGCTCAAAGAGCAGTCCCTTGGGTGTTTTCGAAATCGGCTTCCGACCCCCGGGGAATTCCTCGATGCCTGTTCCCAGTCATCCATACCCGGATTTCGAAGATCAAATGCATCAGAGGCCAGACTTACATCCATACCCTGAAGCCACCTCTTCTGGTCCCTACTCTGCCCGCCCCTCCGCTCCACCGCCCCCCTAAAACCTCACAGCCTACCTGATTATTAAATATCTATACCTCAATAAATCATAATTATATAAATAAGATTCTTAAGTGCCATCCATATATGTAGGTACATTAAAAATACTGAATGTTAGTCAAGATCTATAAAGCATTTTTATAGATAGTGTAACATTCATATCTGTTTTTATTATTCTGATATATTGTCTTCCATTATTATATAAATAATAATAAATTATCGTGTTCACATAACTCTTGACAGATCATACAGATTATGCAGTTTTATACAATACAGATAGAATATGTATCTTTTAGATCTGTGATGTACTTTAATATCATGGAGTGTAAATGCAAATAAAATTAACCAATATTTTTTTATTTTTATATCGCCGCCTTTTTATTTATATATTTTATAATAAATAATATGAAATGATGGTATGTTTTGTTATTTATAACATGGTTCTTATTTTAATGAAAGACAGTAAATTAAATAACAGATATAAGAGATATATGATTTAATAAATTTTAAAAAGTATTTATTCTTATTAACAGTAACCCACAGTGTAATGACTTTAGCCTGTTGGAACATTGTCTACATTGGTGACAATAGTTTTTGTCTTACTGTATATTCAAATGGCACAACATTTCAAGAATCAAGGCACTTATAGTACAATAGTTATATAAAATAAACATTTCAATAGTAAATGGTAAAGCTTTTTGTTAATATAATATAAAGATATAGAAGGAATCATTAGGAACCAAGATAAGGTAAAGGTCATAAGAATACTTGTAGTATGAAAGTATTAAGAAAATCATAAAATATAATTGTATAAAATGTATAAAACAAATATAATTACCATTTATATGTTGTAAATAAATTGTGAGTTGCCTTTTTAAGCACAAATTCTTAAGACTATTTAACAAAAAAATAATATATTTAACAACAATTGTGCCACAGACAGACACACAAATACTGGCCATACCTCCCTTTTATAAAGGGGGATGTAAGAAAAATATTAATATTATTATAAAAACTGATTAATTCAATATAAATTCTTATCCATCAAAATAGGTATTAGCTCTTCTATGTTCACAAACATTTATCTGAAACAAGAAAAATATATATAAAATCTTTCAAATATAGACAAGCTTTAAGATCTGGATGAAACAAAAACCTTTGAATTAATTAGCAACATTACAAAAGATTCTTGTAATAAAATTACACCGATCAATACACACGGGTATCGGGCGAGTCCAGTGTGGGCGCGCTAGCAGCTGCGAACGGGTTGGGACTCGATGCTGGCTGTGGGCAGAAAACATTGAACAGTGATTTATGTCAATGAGAGAAATAAAAATCATCACCGGGGACAGAAAACAGATGTGCCAATACATAACAGGCGATATGGTGTGAGACCTTAGTTGTTCATGAGATTTAGACACTTAAAGACAAAAAAAGACACTCAAAGGCAACCTAATCTTTGGTGATGACCAAACTAGAAAGACAGTTTCTTAAATTATGAGAAAAAATTATGTAAGGGTTCTGAAAAATAAATGTATCTTTTAGTTGGCTAAATTGTATACTTACTGGGTAAGGGCTGGGATCACGGTTCGGCTGCAGAAGTGGTGTATTGATTTCATTACCACTTGGAACTGAGAAACCCATGGGCCTATCTTGTTTAGGAGGGTAAGGGGAAGAATCAGGGTGAGGTGCATTAGTTGCAGGGTGAGGAGCAGCCGGATAGGGGGAATTAGTAGCAGGGTAAGGGCTGGCTGGATATGGGGAATTATTTGCTGGATTGGTACCTGGATATGGTGGAGGGTTGTCTGGATATGGAGAACTTGATGGGTTCGCAGGAGGGTAGGGGGAATTGCCAGCAGGGTATGGAGATTTATTTGGGTAAGGAGAAGAAGTGGGAGCATAAGGTGACGCAGGGTTTGGATGAGGTGACGTGGTTCGAGGGTATGGTGACGTGGTTTGAGGGTAAGGTGACGTAGGTGGAGGGTGAGGTGACGTGGGTGGAGGGTAAGGTGACGTGGTTTGAGGGTAAGGTGACGTGGTTTGAGGATAAGGTGATGTAGTTGGAGGATAAGGTGATGTGGTTTGAGGATATGGTGATGGAGCTGGCGGATATGGTGAGGCAGTATTAGGGTAAGGTTGAACATTAACTACAGGAGGGTATGGAGATCCAGGATAGGAACTAATTCCTGATACTGGCTGCTGGGTAACAGCTGTAATCGTTTGATGTGGCATTTGACTTTCGAGTGGGTTCCGTACATCATCTTGGAAACCAACTAGTGGAACCGTTCCGATTATAATTTTCCGACTTCCATCAGTAGATGAGTGACATCCAGAAGGATTGACTGTCACCTGAAATTATCAAAGCCTCTCTTTGATATAGGTCGAACATATATAAACATAGTAAAGTTCTACAGGTTTAATCTTCCTTTGTTCTTTCCATTCATTCAAAATTACCTTGAATTTGTATTCTACATCAATGTACCGACAGTTGTCAAGGTTGTATACGTCCAGGGCTGGGACCATCATCTCCACGGTCCAATCTCTGGTGGTGTTTGTTGGTATAGAATTCTTTTTGATTTCTGCTACAGTTTCTTTCTCTGTCCTAGTTCCAGGCTCGTGGGTTGCAGTAAAGGTTATTTTCTGGAGAATTGTGACATTTTCATTTAGCGGAACTGGGAGTTCCTAAGTTCATTACTTTACTAAAGTCATAACATGACATTCTTATGTACACACTTTACTACAGAGTAAAGTAATGTCAGGTAGGAATGAGAATATCTTGTTCAGTTACTTATAAACTTAATAATGCCAAAGTTAACTTTAAAATTCAAATATAAAATTGTGGAGCAAAGTAACATATAGGAACATAAAATTATTATAAAATCAAATTACGTGTTATATACTTCATTACAATATTCTGAGCCTTCCTATAAGTTAACAAATTTGAAATTAAAATATTTTCAAATTTGTTAGCTTAAAGGAAAATACATTTAAGAGATGAATAAATTTAATTTTTTTTAGATAAAATTCAATTATAAAACTATATCTATTGAACAGTGTAACTAGAACAAAAATGAAGATTATGACAAATTTTCTGTACCTGTTTTTCATAATTTTAAAGTCAAAATAAATTGTGTCATGTCGGGCTTCACAGATTGGAACTGATAGAAGCGTGGGTTGTTTAGATTGAATATACTTGAGTTTATAAATTAAAATTGATTTCATAATAATATCAGGAGATTTTGACAAGCAACATGATATATAGCATGATAAACCTTAATACCTTGGTAATTTCCAATTTTATATAATCAATCTCAACACTGCCTTGATTAGAACATTTAAGTTCGATGGGTATAGTCTGCCCAGGGCAGTAACCTGATACAGGCAGCTTCGCCGTTGTGTCTGCTGAGCCTGATCCCATACAGAAGCAGCAGTAGGAATCATGGAACTCCAGCTCCAAAAGATCCTATTTGTCATGAAAACATACAGAGTAACTTACAATAACGAAAAAAATACTTGGCAGTCAACATAGACGTCTTAATACACACCCTGCAATAAGGATTTTGATTGAGATCCAGGGGTGCCATAACACGTACAGCAACTTTCTTCTCCTGATCAAATTTAAATGCCCTGTCTACTACAGCTTTAATCTCATATCTTACATGACCTAAGTGACCCTCATAAGATGATGGGCAATTGACAGGAATATTGAACCTGAAATTGTATTCATAAGTTCCAGCATCAATGCTATGTTCACCTGAAAAAAATAAATGTTGCAGCTCTTTTAATCACTGTATAAAATATATATCAACATAATATATGTCTTAAGCCATATAACTATTTACCTGACTCTCCTCCAACTAAATAAGTCTTAACATTTACATATTCTTCATGTGAATCATGAGATTTTGTATATGATTCACTCTTTCCATTGACTGTCCTAGTGTGAGAAGTGGTCCAATGAACTTTACAATATCCTTTAAATTGTACATATATACCTACCAAAATCAACTAATCATTAATATAATGTATCTGTTTAACTAAAAATTCATTAAAATATTTATTGATAGCTCGGTCGTGAACTAACTAAAGTTTTAAGTATTTTAATTATGTTCTCTTAATTTTAAGTAAGCCGCGTACATTTAATCAGGATCAAATCAAAGAAACGCCCACTTCAGACTCATACCAAACTAATATTGTAAACAAACACTTTTAAATAAACAATATACCTCTAAATGTTTTTACTTTTGGCTGTATAAAATGTAACGTTCCACAGACCGCCTGCCCCGAATAGTATGTTCCATTTGGACTGTCTAGGACTATTTGACCATCTTCAAAACCCATTTTTTAATTCTAAAACAACCACAAAAATAACAAAACCACACCCGATAATCAGAATATCATTAAAAGAAAACCCGCATCGAATCTATTTATACTAGATAATCAAGTGGATATCTCAATATAATAATAACATTTAGTAAAAATTAAAATCATACCACGAAAATTATAATTAGACACGAAAGGAAATATACCTAAATTAGTCCTTCACCGTTCACGGTTCATTCTTTAATATTTTAATAATAGCAATACAACACTTAAAACAACGTACCAAATCAGCAAGTTTTTATAAATAAACGGTTAGTATAGATCATACATGACGTATTCAGTCGTCTATGGATTTAATAAAGGCAATTATCAAATTATTATTATGACATATTTGTGGATATCAGAATAAATGTTACTGTACAGTTAAAAATTGAGATACCTTTTGAGAAAAATATTATGGAATGAGATTATAGTTTCAATTTAGTACTTTTTTGTTTTTCTTATAGCTTTTATTTTCAAGCAAATAAAAATTGATACTTTACAGTACCGCCTCGATTTATTTCATCCAACAATCACACCACATTCAACTCGGTTTCGATCGATCACAAATTAATAATGTGTCTTCCTCTTCAAATGTAAAAATGGTAATTACTAATTTTAAATAAAAGACAAAATTTCTATCAGAAATAGAGATATACATCATTACAGTGCACATGTATACCATCAGCCACTAGATCTTTAAATGATAAGCAAAAATATTATTTAAATACTTTTCTATGTTAGGTATTGTATTAAATAATCTAGATAATTGTCTTTAAAATTAATATCTATGGTATTTTAAAAAGTTTGACCATTAATGGATAAATAATTTCAGAATTAAGATTCAGGATAAAAGTTCAGTCTTTTAAAAATATTTTGTTAGTTGTAGATAGGTGTACAATATGATAAATTATGTATTTAACACAATAATTCATATTTTAGAGGACAGTTTTGGTATGTTTTTTTTAATGGACATTTAATTTTTACAGTAAAAACACGTTTTACTAAATAGATTTAAAAGATACGAAACGATTTTATTCCAAGCTTTAAATTAAAGTGGCGTAGGTGTATCGGAACGTGACTTCCTTCTTTTTTACGTCACACGTGTTGAAACTTGAAGGGAGCGCGCGCGCGACGCGCGATTTGTGAGCGAAAACAAAAATTCAGTCAACAGCTGTATTTTATTTGTGGCGGACTGTTACATTGTTGGACTTGCGTTATCTGAATTTTAAGTTTTTAAGTTTCACATAACATGCAATATATATTAACTATGTTCGTTAAATAATAGTATATTTATTTTTAAACGACAAACCTTTCAAATTTGCTTTCGCGTGGCTCTACAATATTGGTGTCATTAACTACGATATGTGTTCAGTGAATTAAACATACATTTTTTTGGTGATATCCCAACTAAATACAAAATAAACGATGGAATCCAATCAAAAAGACATCGAATTAAGCCCGGTAAATTGTAGCCCGGACAATAGTAGATTGGCAAGAGAAAAGTTTAACACGCCGGCAAACGATGAAGAGGATGTGATTATCGGTCGATTTAGAAAAATTAGTTCAGCCAAATCAATGGCAGCTACCAATGGTAACATTCAATATCCTTCTGAGATTATTCGGAATGAAGCCGACGTAGAGGCCGGGTTACAGTTCAAAGTTAAAGAATGCGAGAAGGAGCGGTTGTTGCCTGAGCCCTCGGATAGCAACGTGGTTGTTCTCCCAAAGTCACCCGTCACGAAGAGCAGCTTTCGAGATATGGAGAAACCTTCACGATTCAAGGATCATCCGTCCACCACCAGATTTCAGGTGGGATTTGTTTTTTTATTTCTGTTTTTGTTTCATGTTAATCGTTATAAAAGATTATGAAGTAACATTTAAATATTTATAAAATCTAGTTAAGTTTTAATGAATCCAGAGACAGATAGAGCTAAGATTTTTAATAAATTAAAAAGAAATATCTGTAACTCTGTATTTAGTCTGTGTAGGTGTTAAGTTCATTTGTAATTAGTCTTTATTTGAAAATAGTCCTACAAATATCCAAAAATTATTACTTTTTAATACTATGTATTTTTTATTATATTTTGAGACAAATTTCTAAATATTTAAAAAATATTACTGCTACTATGTATCTCTTATTAATTCATTATAAATTAATTCATTCCTTCTATAATATATTGTATTTGACTTACCAGGTCCTTATTGTACCAAAAATCTTTCTACAATGCTACCAGGATACTAAAATTAAATGCTTTATGTATTTCTTACAATTAATATTCACCCAACACTTTAAAAGAAACAAGACAACTTTTATGAGAGTAAATCACAACACCTTACTTGTTGAACTTACAACAAAATAATTATATATATACATATTAATTTATCCAGGCTTAAATTCATCTTTTCAGATAAACAGGATAATAGTGTTTAAAAACATATTATTTTCTTATCTTAACATATACTTCATATATGTTAAAAATATTATAATAATAATTAAACCTACATCATACTGAGTAAACACATTTTAAAAATTACAAAACCATTTTTTTGCATATTACTTTGTAACTTTTCAGTTTAACAAAACAAAGAGAGAATATTGTTTTACGATTATCTTTACAATAGAATCTGTAACAAAAACAAATGTTTTAATTAAAAAATACATTAATTAATTACCTTTACATAGAAGAGCGGTATCACAGTCCAGTTATTTTATAGAGGTGGTTTATATCATAATAGATGCATTTGAATAATGACTAATTGTCTAATGCTGTCCCTGTATATTTAATTATGTGACTCATATAAAACAATTGTATGAAAAACACTGATATGATCTGAACTATCTGTGATTTCCTATGTAAATAACATAAGCAGTGTGTTCTGTGCAATCAATTCTTCTTTAACAATCTTCTGTTCTTCCCTCTACATGTCTGGATTATATTATTCTTCATGTTATAACGGACTTCATGTTGTGTGAGGTCGTAACAAACTCTTCATTGGTTGTGTGCTTATAAAAGTATATTACCACCTGTGTCCATCATCTCACTACACAGTTTTTCAATCATTAATCTTTACATTCTGTATACAAACATAGCTTATTGATTGTGTAACTTGAATTGGGTTGTAGTGTGTTGTCACAAAAATTTCAACAAGCATAGAGCATTATCGGTGATTTTTTTTGTATTTTGGATTGTATAGAGCAGTCTTTCCCAAAATAGAGTTCAGTATAAGACTCAGAAAAAACTATGGGGGTGTTGTAGTAGCTCGTGGGGTGATTTGTGATTTCATGTAGCTAGGATAAGTTATAGTGTTTTTTCATTATCTGAAAAAATTGGTGCACTAAAAATATTTATTTCTCAAAATGGGCAATAGACAAAATAAGTTTTTGAACCCCTG
>DVQP01002586.1:0-12262 GCA_018231745.1 Danaus eresimus
ATTAACTGTATAAATCAGTATAAAATGTTCTGCGACAAATTCTAATCTGCAAGGGCTCGTCGCATTGCCATGATAATATTGACTTTACCAATGCATGACATTGGGCAACTAGTTGGCAAATCGCAATACAATTGGAAATTATAACTACTAATATCACGCAACTCTGTTTGTATAATTACCCTACTTTGTCTGACTTCAAACAAATTATAAATGCTTGGCATCGCTAAAGTTTTTCATAGCTAAGAATAAAATACTAACCATTATTTTGTCACCTTAAAATACGTATATATTTAGTGTATTTAATTTCACTTGGCTTGATTCTAATCCGCGCGTTACATATAAATATGAGAATGTAAACTTTAAGTATAATTAATTATTATTGACATTGTGATGGTTCTATGTGATACCTACAGATCTTGATTACGTCATACGAACATTATTCCGTCCACTAATTCGAAATTTATGTTGAAAACAAACTTAATATGTGACAAGGCAATTATTTTTTATTGTATTTCCTCAATACATTTATTAAACATAATGCGCATGTAACATATGTTCATAATATAGCTAAGAAAATCTACATATAAAAAATGTGTCTACAAAAAAACTATTTCGTACAGATTTATTGATAATAATTATAATTGATAACCGATAGGCAGCAAAATGGTTGCCAAAAAGTGAGATTAGACGATTTCCAAGTAAACTAACCGGTTAACGACATAAATTAAATAAATTTAAAATAATACGTTCCATATGAATGATCTGTCTCAAGTTGAACAAATATAACGGCACTCAAGTTCTGTTGTATGATAACTGATCAACACATTTAAATGCAAATGACACACGACAAAGAAATATATCCTAACTTAATAAAAATACTATTCTTAACTAATTAATAAATTGCAATTAATTGGTGACACGTATATTTATATTTACAGATACCTGGAGTTGGCGCCTGCCATCGATTCAGTCAGACATTCAGTGATGATTCTAAATCATTAAGAACTTTTTATTAATAGTGAAGTGACAGATGAACTAGGATTGGGAATTTTGAACGTATTCCATCAGTCAAAATGACGCCGGGTGTTAAGGATAGAAAAATTCTGGGACAGAGCAACAACAATGTGCTTCCATTGTTGCCGAGGACGACGGTGTGCTTGGAATTTAAAAATATAACTTGCACTATAAATTCATTCTCCCTCAACATGTGCCGCTTTGGTAAGTTTTTTAAAATATTTCTTATAATCTTTTTATATCATCCACATGACACGAAGATAAACTTTCTTTTAAGATAAATTGTTTGTTTTGCAATTAATTATCTTTCATTGAACATATATCAATTTTCAGCACCGGTCTGAATAAATAAAGCGTTTGGTGTAACCTCCTTTAATACAATATTATGACATAAATTGTCACCAAAAATATTATTATTACACTCTCCTTATATAAAAACAATCATTATAATAACAAATTTTTATTATGAACATATTAAATTAACAATTTGACGTATCACAACAAATTTTCGGAACATCATATTAATTGATTGAACACCGTCATATATCAGTTTCTTGAATAAATAAATAAAATTTTATCATTTTTATTTATTTATAGAAACTAATTTATTTAGCACACAATATGTTTCAATTAAAAACAATTGGTTGCAATTGTCTGCATCTTTCTCAACAAACCAACTCGTATTCGACTCATTAATTTATGACAAGTACACAATATAGACGTCTTGTGAGGATCAATTATGTTTTGAGGTCTTTGTATTTTAAAACTTCCGTATTTTAAGAAAACATTCGACATGGTCTGTCTTTTACACTAACTATATACCTAAGGATATGTTTGTCGTTTTTATATTCCAGAGATAACAAAATTTCTATATTAATATACACGAAATTAATTACCCACTTAGGCTTATAAGTTTCATAAGTTTCATATATATATATATATATATTGCAAGTTACAAGTCAATAGTGTGTGAAAGATAATTCCTATGTATTTTCTTAGTATCATTTACCAATTAATTTATCACCAATATCGATAGCAAAACATAATGAAGGGCAGATAATAGTAAGAAACTTTGTTGTGAAGTAGTAATAATTTGTTATTTAAGGTAAATTACGCGACATAGTTTTTAGTCGCTTCGCCTAGAAGACCGAGATCTTAATTAAATGAATATACTTTAACAAATTTAAACAACCATATATATGTTTATGTGTTGAATAAGTTATTGTTACTTTCAAAAATCACAGAGTAATGTCTACTTAAAATAAATATAGAATACACTCTAGTACAATGAGGAAACATATATTTTGCAATTAATATTGTTTGGTGATGTTTTGAAATTATAAAGCCGTATCATATTTCTTAGTCAAGCATTTTTACCCGTTCAAAGTTTATTACGATTAGCATTGAATGCTTACTTTTAAGATAAGACGCTATCTTTAATAAAAGGCCACGTGTTACACATATGATACTTATTTCTTGTTTACTTTGTTTTCAACTAGAATAAATCAAGGTTTTAAAAATTTTGATAAATATTATTATAAAAAAATTATTTAATGTCACTGTAATCTAAAAAGATTCTATATTTTGCGATTATTTTAATCATAGTCAAGGCAAATAAAAAAACCTATGGAAAGTTAAACAAGTACAGTTTCAAAAGAATTGCAACACAAAAGAATTCCACAGACATCAAGTGCTAAGTTGAGAAGTGATCAAAGAAATACAAATATTTGGTTAGTTACGAATTAATGTCAAGGAGGCGTTTGTAAATTAAACATGAAAGACATAAATTTTACAAATATATATTTCAAATTACACAGTTGATAACAACAGCTAATGAAGCAACTGTGTATAAAATGAAAGGTACTCTGTACAAAAGCGAATGAAATTCATTTTCGTAAGTGTGCAGAAAACTATTTTATTTCTTCATTTATCACAGTTCTTCATTCAAACTAGAATTTTCTAAAGCATTGCTGGCCAGACTTAATAGATTCTAGGGCAAATATAAATGATTAAATAAATCGAAGGACCAAAATATTTTTAGAAACAAAATAAATGTAAACATCAGCGTCAATATTGGTAGTAGCTAGACGCAGTACAGGCTTAAGTGATGTGATGTGATGATTGACTTGTCTTTTAATTAAGACCATTATTTCGATTACATAAATATTATTGATGAATATGCACTTTTACAAACATAGGTACTGCCCATCAACGAATTCATTTTTTAAACCAGTTGTCAGTTTCAGGAAACGTTAAACAAGGAGCTTTAAATATTCAATTCCAGATTCTGTTCTGCTCGTATAGAAGGGAACTGTAGATTACATAATTCTTATTGATAATAATTAGTGATGAGTGAAGAGTGCTATGTCACTCTCAATTTTATTAAAATCTATGAATGGCTCAAATTCCATAATTATTTCGTCCATTCATTTCAGTAGGTCCAAAAATTTCATAAATCCAAATTACCCATTTCTAAGTAATATTTATTGCAACTTTGAAAAAAAATCATTTCGTTCAAAAGAGTTTGTTAATCATTTAAGTTTCTTCTCAATTCATTGTCATGTCGGTACATGTTAAGTTTTTTGCCCTTCAAATTCAGCTCGTTTAAATATTGCGTCTTATTAATTAAGAACGCAAGATCAGCCAGAATCTGAAGATCTTCCAAATATTTTCCACATAAAGTTTCTTGTTGAATAATGCAGTGAAATAAAGGGCAATCAATGTCATTTTGATCTCAAATTCGTTACTATGCCTGTCATAGCTTTTTCCCCATCAGTTACAATACAAGAACACTAACCAAATCTCCATCCATAATAGTTATGTTAATTGCTTCAACAATGGCAATGCCTTTAATTGTCCTTTAGATGTTTCCCATACAATGAAAATAAATCTAGCATTTACTTCGTATTGTGAAAATTAAACAAACGCCTTAAATATTTCATTTTCGTCATAAACATCGAATAGAGATTTAAAAACTTGTTACCAGAAGGAAACATAAATTTCCATAAGAAATCATTTGGGATTACAATACATTAAAATTATAAATCTTAAGGCTTTTCATAAAACTAGTAAGTTAGGTTAGAGTAGATTTCAAAGTAGATAAAAAAGACGAGCCGCTTGTAGCCCGTGGGCCTTAATTTGGACGGCTGTATACTAAACTATGAATTACTAAAGCGTGCACAGCTATTTCTTACAAAATTTCGAAGTATCCATAGGACAAAAGTGAACAGACTTTAGCTTTATTAGATCTATCTCATGGGGTTTTTACGTTATAAATTACGATTTTGATATATAAAAATAAAATAAGCTGTAACTATTATATCTGACAAAAAGCATTTAATAATTGACAGTGCTTCTTTAATACCTTTCTCTTATTATATACTTTTTTATAATAAATAACTATATCAATCAGAATATAAATCTCGAACAGTAGGAAGTTATTACATTTGATTTGAAATATACTTGCATCTTATTATGTTATCGTATTTTATGGGAATTTTTGTCTTAATTTACCTGTATAACAATTGACGAGTAATTAAAATTAAGATTTATATATGTTTTACGTACATATTTTATGTGGGAATTTGATTGTTCTCTGTGTATTAGATTATTTTTGATAGTTAGTTTGCATGTTTCATTTAAAACTGAAGATTAATTAATATTTTCCCTAAAAAAAAACATTGTTGTTTAATTGCGTGAGTATGAATAATATTGACGGAAAAATATAGGCATATAATTATAACACAATGGGTTATAAATATTCTTTTAAATCATTTTAAAATTTAAAAGCTTTTATGGAAGTTTCCCATTATAATTATGGAGGAGGTAAATTCTCATTCATTCAAACACTTTGACATCTAGTCACAAAATTACATTGACTTATTGTAATACAATCAATGGACCATACTATAGAAATACTATCAGTCTTTTTAATGTTCGTAATTTTTAAACTTATAATATTACTAATACATTATTATCTTAACAATAAAAAGATTCCTTCCTAAGTAATTAAATATGTCACTGGCATGATTTTATTATATTTTAATGATCACTTAAATAATGCTTAATTTTTACATTTATTTTTAAATGACATAAATGGTTAACATTTTATTTTGCTCGGCAGTTTTTATTAAAACATTCAGTTGCGAAATATATTAAGGCCACATTTGTATTAAGTAATCAATTCGCATTTGTATTACATAAAAAGAGCGCTATCTAGTCAACACATTTAAGAGATCAATGACCTTTTAAACATAATTTTTGCGTATTCACATTTGAAAAGATATTTTTAATTGACACTTTTTTTCTAACTTAAAGTAATAGCGGTTTAGAATTTAATATTTATTTTAATATTCTCTGTTCACTAAAATATGAGCCTTGTGCCGTATTCTGCTATTTGTGTTAGATATTGGTTTTCCTTTCATTAAACTCAAGGAAAATATACAGGGAATATATGACGGGGAAATGTCTTTTATTTAATAATTTCCTCTATCTAATTGTCATATATATACTAATAAGTGAATATTCTATAACATATAATTCCTTTACAAATAGAATACATAAAATACTAAGGAATTGCACGTGTAGGAACACGTTTTCCATCTGTGGATGGGCCACATAGAGTGGGGGAGCCTGTTACAAGAACCGAGTTCTAGAACTTTCAAGGAACCTATAATAGCCTACTAACCTACTTTAAATATTTGCATCTGTTTACTTAAATCCAGTCGTTCGTTGATCGTGAAGTGAAAGTCATCTCTTGGCACAAAGTTGGCACAGACATATTATCAATAATACCTAATTAACAACAAATAATGCAACTATGTTAGCCCAGAATCCTATGAAATGCGGTAACTTAAGAAAACGTGTGAGACTACGTATATATGAGAATTAAATAATAGGGAATACAAAAGCAAACTCTGCCAAACAAAGCAAGTAACCCTCTTATAGCGCTGTGATAAGCTTTACGATTTAACTTTAAGATGAGCTAATAAGAATAGTAAAAAATATTCAAATAGAGCTTAACAAAATATCAGCTCGATAAAAACAAATTATTCTGTGCATATATTGTATTCATAAACGTACTATTGTTATGAACACGATACATAACATGGGCTTGACGAATAGATTGGATGTATCAAAAGTAAATGTACGTATATAATTATATGTTTAAAAAAATTTTTGTTCATATGAAATAATATAGCAATTTAAATCCATATGACTATATCTTCATCTGACTTAAGCAAAGTAGTTGGAAAGTAAATTTATCGTCAGACTCTTTTGAATTAAAAGCAATCATAATAATGATAAATTTAGGTGTTGGACGATATCAGTAAATACAGTAATAATGTGCAAAATAAATAAATATTAGTATATAAAATAATATGATTGTCTCGTACATAGCTTTTTAATATGAAGTATTTTTATATAGCTGATTCCTAGTTTCATTTTCAGTTCGATCGTTTGAAAAATAATATATATATATCTGTAACTATAGATTAAAACGACTAGACTTATATACAATTTATTACTATACGTTTCAGATTCAGTTTGAAAATTCTATCGGACAAAAAAAGTCACAAATTTTAAGAAAATATTGAATAGTCACGAGTTCAAAGAGATTTTAATATGTATATTATTTACTTTGCATCTTTTAAACTCTGTCGAATTTAATGATAATAATCTTATTAAGGTAAGAATGTATAAATTATCACAAGTAATGTTATATTAAACAGGATGAATGAGAACATTGAGACATGCAATACTTGTATGCTCACCATCTAAAACCCGGTCAGTCACGTGAAAGTTGAGAGTCAATATGAGAAAGGTACAATACTGTAAAATTGAAAAGATATTTTGACATCCACAGATAGCTTTGTGTCACACACTACACATATTAGCAGGACCTTGGTGAATATATCAATCTGACCTGTTTTTCTAGTATGAATTTGAATATTCATGAGTCAGATTATGACAAAATATGCGAATGAAATACTTTATAATTATTTCCTATTAGTAGATATACATTTTCACAAAAAAGTTATCATCCTGTTGCATTATCTATAATTCACTAATGCGTGACTGTTTACTGGTAACACTTGTTAAAATTACTATTGTCTATTTTAACGCCGTTGCAATTCAAAAATGTTTTAATACTAAATAATAGAAACTCTTTATATACAACATGTAGGTGTTATAATGTGAATGACTTCAATTAAAATGTCTGTATAATTCTTATTCATTCCAAACTCTATCATCATTATTAATGTATCAGTGAGATGTATAGATTGTTCGCTAATCTGAATCAAAAGCTGATGATGAATTAAGTTTTTATATACAAAAAGTTGTAGGACAAATAATTATTTACTCTTAATGTGTCTGAATCAGTCACACAGATTTATTTAAAACCAATTTCACATGATTTTAAATAAAAATAAAAAAGGGTCTTAAAACGATTTTATTTTCCTAATAAAAAATATATTTTACGTTAAAAAGTTAAGGAGTTGCGTTTGTTGAAAATTTTAAATTCTCGATATTAAATTTATAAACCTTCTTTGCCTATTAATGATAATCGGTTACTTATGAAACAAAGCGACAAAAGGCTAATAATATGCCGTGTTTAATAATTACAAACGATTGAAAAAGACTAAACGTAGTGAGTTGTAGCTATTAAAGTTTATTACAAGATTGCTTCGAGGCATAATTAAAAGTATATCACTGTATAATTACAATCAACTGAATTACATGGAACGAAAAATTAAATTTAAATTGAAAAGAATAAGCATTTTTTGCTGTTTATTTTTATCATCGTCAAGAATTCATAACTAATTCACCTTAAACTTTCATATTAAGTCATTAATACGTAATAAAAATAAATCTTGCCAATTTAAATCTTAACTTTTATAAATAAGATATATTTTATAAATAAAATCACTACAAGTATGATCATTATATCATCCGCGTTCAGATTTCTTACTTACAGAAAACAATTGTGACTTCTTCTTTGATTAAATAAACTGGGATTATGTAATAATATAGTGATAAAATATAGAAAAACAATCATATTATGTCTTTTATCCCGTTAATGAGAAAAATATTTTGTCGTAACCTTTTGAAGGTTTAAATAATGAGACAAAATTTTAAATGTAAAAAAAAATTTAAACGCTTTGAATTTATAATTCGAGGTATTAGCACGACTTCTGTATATTTTAATAAGACTAATAGCTTTTATAATAATAATAATTAAGTTGTTGTAGTTGACGGGATAAATTAGTTTTTTTTCATACTAACGTGATACATCTCTTTTTTTTTGTGCCAGTTTGACCTTTAAATTGGATATTTTTTTATGATTTAATTTGATCAGTGTATAAATAGGAAAAATATTATAATCAACTGCCGGTATTATTAGCATGTACTCTGAATCGAGTTTAAAAAAATCTATATTATAATGGAGATTGTGTCTACCTTCCCCTCCGAGGTCATTAATTTTGTTTCATACCAGAATATATTTAATGAAATCGTCACATATGTATAAAAATTCCATGTACATACGTAGTTCAGTCATCGAACATATTAAAATGAGTTGGTATGGAATTATTTATTCATCGAACGCAATACACGCTACATTTGACGTCATTTGTACCCTGAGCCAAACGTGTATGAAGCTCGACAGATTAAAGACAACGAAAACACATAAAAAAAATTATAAACATGAAAATGTAAGCTCTTAGTTAAATTTAATTTTGACATCACTATTATATCCAATAGATTTAATAGCAAAAATGTTCTATTTATAATAAAAAGCATTCAAAAAGAATGAAAAAGCAGAATTCAAAAGTTAGGAGTTGAGTACGGCGTACATTATAAATGTTTTTAATGTTATACAGTGATTCATAGTTCATTCATTCTGTGAACAAAGTCAGGCGCTGATTTCAAAGTAAACGAATAGTATTCCAATTACATGCTATGAATATTGTAATATGTGTAAATTAATGGTTTATGTTTTTTATCTTAACATAAAAACTTCAAAATTATTTTGTTAATAAACTCTATACATAGTAATAAAGACATGCACATATATGTATAAATTAGCTAAGAAGCTATACGAGTATATATCTCTGTCGGAAGTTATATGAAAGGACGTGTGGACAATTTTACCTTAACAATAACCCGTATAAATGTAAAGTTCACTAACCATTATAAATATTTACCTTCTTATGTAAATAGATAGAAGTTCTTAATGTAAATATTTAAATTTTGTATCGACACTTTTTATTTACCCGAGATTTATGTCAATCATCCATTGTTATTAAATATCACTCAAAAAATATTTGCCGAGGCCATAGGTGAAACACGAATAATCGAACAGACGGATATTTCTTTAAAGATAAATACAGAGAACAAAGATAGATAATTGTATTGTCTTTTTTAAGCAATTAAGACGGTTTCTCTCTTGGCTTTTTTAATTTGTTCACACGGTTTCGGACTTAGATTTGCCAAATTTTTTTCATATATTATTTCTATATTCTTCAAATAACTTTGTACTCATATGTACATATAAACGTACACTGAGATTTTATATAAATGTAAGTTCTGGAGCAACATTACTAAACTACTTTTATTTAACAAATAAAGACTCCAACGTTATATTGACACGGTTCCTGTGTCTACTAACACCCCTCTGTCAACGATACCCAAACTTAAATAAATGAATTTACCGTTTTGTAAAAGGGCACTACATTTACAGCCAGAAATATTTATATATGTATCTATACTAGATTTAAGGAGTATTAATAATCGTACAAGAAATAATTAAATTAAAAATTGTATATTACATTTATTTTACATTTCGTTGTAACTTAGTTTGTAACAATTAATTATATCCTATTATATCTTATTGCGTACCCAATGAAACGATATAAAGTTTTCGGCATTCTAAGGCAAAACACATTTTTTGTTATAAAAGTAATCATCGCACTAAACAATAAGTGAAGCGGTAAATCTATTTCTCTTTTAAATTCAATACTTTAAAATATAAGTCAAGCAGAGGCATTCAAATAAAATTTATTCTCTCTTTTACCATAGTAGAGAGTCCTAAAAAATGTAGAATGCACATACATTTGGAAAACACTGCCTTAGACAATATATGGACAGGTACCACATTCTTTTAAACGAAAGGTAGTAAAAAAACGTGATTCTTGAACTCTGTTTTTATTCATTTTTTTGTATACTTTATAAAGTATTCTTTATGTAGTATTAATTATACAAATTTATATTTTTCAATATTCACTGATATATAGGTTTTTAGGTAGGATTTAGGAAAATGTATAAGCCAACAATATAACAGAGACGTTTAATTTTTAATGCATATTAATACATTTTAAATAATACTATCCAAGTAAAGGATCAATTATTTAATAAATAGATATTACATTTCAGTTAACTTTTATTAACTTCGATTAAAACTGTTAAAGATTGGATTATTCATTAAAAAAATCATAGAGTTGTATAATATCCGTCTTTGTTTCGTTAATAATACTCGAAAATTTTATTTGTTGAAAAGTCTTTTCCCATCAATTACCAATTTTTACAAGGATAGTCTTCTTTATTTAAATTCTAAGTAATTTTTATTCAATAAATTCTTCTTGCGTGTTACGTTGTTCGCCTTTGATTTTTAAATTATTCATTGAAATACAATCTTTGCTTGTTATAAACCAGCAAAGAATGTTATAAAAAAACAACAATGGAACAGGTAGATCAACATCTTAAAAAAAATCCTAACGACAAGATCCACGTGTAAGGGTCTTTAAGTATTGCTATGTACTCGCTTGATATATTCCTTCTTTATTACAGAACAGAAATGTATTTTAAAAGGGGTCAATGGGTGCTTAAAACCCGGTGAACTGACAGCAATCATGGGACCGTCTGGAGCCGGCAAGACAACCTTGTTAAATATACTCGCCGGTTACTCGTAAGTTATTTGGACAATAAACATATAAATATTTTTAATTAAAAATAGTTTATGAGAAATAAGTTAACATGAAGCGTTCATATCAGTACAAAAGGTGCGAAAGGCGAAATAACTGTGAACGGGATTAGTTCCTGTGCTTCGAAATCAACGGGCCGTGGCAGTGCTCGTTACATTCGACAGAACGACGATCTCCGAGTACATCTTACCGTCTACGAATGCATGTCACTCGCTGCCGCTCTCAAACTGGCCGACTTCGCTTCACATGAACGCAAAGAGAAAGTAAGCTTTAGTGAAAGCGTACAATTTATATGTATATTATATAATAGCTGTAATAGCTAGATACGGTCAAACAAATATATTTAACATCGATGACATTAAGAAAAAAGTTATTAGTACTTTAAAATATACTTCAACATTTAGCTACTAGTTACAAAATAATCAAATGATAGTTTTATAATATGTGATCTATCTTTTCAAAATAATATAATATTAATACAATTGACATCCAATATTTAACACAAGAATCAAACAGCTTTAGTAACTTCTTATACTTAACACATTGAAATTAATAAAAGGTTGTTAATTTAATTTTATTCAATTACAATCTCAGGTATATGAAGTTCTTGCTCTCCTCGGCCTAAGTGGAACGACACAGACTCTGTGTAGAGATTTATCTGGAGGTCAGAAAAGACGGCTTGCAGTCGCACTTGAATTGTTATCGGACCCTTCTTTAATGTTCCTCGATGAACCGACCACGTAAGTAAACCATTCCATATATTTATAGATTTATATATTTGAAGGTTAAAATTACATAATATGCACATGAGTACCATAACAGTTAAATTTATGATGTTTTTTTACAAATATTTTTACTATTCTCGCAAAGGATTTGTCGGGTATAATTTCTTTATATATTTTTACACATCACTACAATAATTATATTTCATTAACATAAATGGGTCATGAATTTTAATCATTCTTAATAACAATTTCGATCTCATTCAGCGGTCTAGATTCGTCTGCGTCGGCGTCTCTTATCGCGTTACTAAGCGGTCTGGCGAGAGGTGGTAGAACCCTGGTGGCCACTATTCACCAGCCCTCAGCGCTGCTATTTGAGAACATCGACACGGTGTACTGTCTCGCTGCTGGCAATAATCTGTACTCCGGACCACGTGAACATCTTTTACCTGCACTCGCTTCCGCTGGATTAAGATGTCCACCATACCACAACCCAGCCGATTTCTGTAAGTTTTAGTATAAAATTTCCTATCTCTATTTTGT
>DVQP01002587.1:0-12262 GCA_018231745.1 Danaus eresimus
ATATATGAATTGTAAAGACTTGCTTACTCTAATAAAAGCTTGTTATTTGTAATATTTTATTATAAATGTTATTAGAAAAAAATACAACATTCTGTTTTTCAAGAATAAAAATAAATATCCTAATAAAATAGGCTAGAGTTTTTTACAGTCGTACAAACTTAATATCGTAATAATATTAACGTAGTCATATCACGTTAGAAGCATTTAGTGGTAAAAGTCATATTACAACCGAATGTATTTTTTTACCGTAATCATAACACAGCAATGTTAGTTAATTCTTTAACACAGATTATTATTATTTGTAACAATTACATAAACATTTACAGCCATGCGTTGTTCCATGCGAATTGCTTATTCCACATACGATCCTAACAACACTTTCCATTTAGCTCGACAAGGACTAAAATTATGTTGTAATTAACTAAGTATAGTCTTCTACAAAATATTGGCCTAAGAAGTCGCTCTGTTTCTTAAAGTTTCAAGGTGTATTTTAATATCTTGTTTGAAATAAAATTCCTGGTATATAAAATAAGTTGAATATACAGGTTCTTGTATGTTTGTTAGTCTAAAAACTGTGGTCAGAATTTTGTAGGACTTTACAGTAAAAGAATTTGCAGAATATAATGCTTAAGAATTAGTTACACTCCCGGTAAGATTCTTGTAATTGAAATAGTATTTTGTACATATTTATTATTTATGAAATATAAAAAATATATAATACCTCAATGTTAATAGTATGATGATAAAATTATCCGTTCAAATTATTGATATTCTATAAAACGAAAATTTGTATTCTGTAATGTCACAACATCAACCGTAAATGACTATTTACAGCTTTCATTTAATTATGGATATAATTAAGATTGCGGTTCTATAGTCGTTTGTGACACGTGCACGCAATGATCGTTTGTATCAAACAATAAGATAAAGCATTACTAAATTATATCAACTTCCCTATATACATAGGTATTCATATGTTAGTATAAATAAAAATAACTATTTCTTTCTATGCAAAAAAAATAGCCAACATCAATGAAACTTATGATATTTCGTTTTTAATTTATTTTATACCAATATTCTTATACAGTCAATAATGTAGTCTACACTTCAGTGCAGCTAGTTACTCGATATTTTTTGTACTAATGTATGAATTGCTATTTATATGGTGCTAGAAAAATTAGAAGTGAATGAAGTAAAAATAAAAACGTACGAAATAAATTTACTTTGAAATAAAAAATTACAAAACAATAAGTATCATTCGTATAGATTTCGCATTTTTTTTTCGTTTTGATTGTGACGATATACTTACGTGATAAATTCCAAAAACAGAGCAACGCCGACGGCAAAATATCATTCATACATTCATATCTATCTGAGGTGAAATTATTGTCTAAGTAAAATAATTTCTCTATTACATTAATTTTATTTTGTTTGTGAAGCGATCATATTAAATTATATTATAAAAGTTATATTAAAACAGGGTATATCTCATTCAATAGCATTTTCCCATACCAAACTTCTTCAATATGCCACTAAAATATATTCCACTGCGCATTTATTACCTAAGAACCTTAATTTTCCCTTTAAATAAAGTGTATAAGACAAATGATTTATGAGAGACATTCCTAAAATAATCAAATAAATCTCACAGTTCTTAATACTAAAAACAGTATTTTATTAAAATGTACAAAATTAGTTATGAGTTTTAACTTTTGGTCATTCATTACACAAAACCCGCAATCATTTTTATTGTCTCCTCTCAATACAGCCCGCTTTCCGAATCTATACAATTTTTTTTACGGATAACATCCGATACACGCAATTATCAAACATGTATTGGATTCATTACACATTGTTTGTTTTGTATTTATAGAATTTGTTTTGTACCTTTTTCATGAATTCGTAATGTAAACGAGAGTTTAATTAAAACAATCAAATTTAATTTAAAAACATCACAAATTTATCTGATATTTATGAGATAGTATTGATCGGAAGCATTCAGAAAATTATGTTTTGAGTCTTTGAACATTTTGCAAGAATTTTCAATAACATTAATATTTGAACTGCAAACCCGTTTTTAATGAATCCCTTTCAAAACTGGAGGCAATGTTTTTTTTCTTTACTAGTAAAAGGAACATCTTGTTAATGGATATCGTTAAAAATATTATTATCTGCGTATTGTATTCCTATTGGGTTTTATAATTTGTAATTTTTGGCTATATAATTGAATATAGCAAATTTGAATTATAGAACAATAAGCAAAAAAGTACTTTAATACCCTACGATATTATTTCAGGTTATAAATAAACCAACTTTAAATATAAAATATTTTTCTTAGTTCTAAGATTAACAATGAACGTTAATAATTTACTCAAATTACTTATTTTAAATAAAAGCTTCCCTCTACTTTATTGAAAACAAAAGAGCACTTTTAGAGATTTATTAGAAGTTTAGAGCAGTCGAAACTCGACTTTATGACTTTTGAAAC
This sequence comes from Danaus eresimus, assembly GCA_018231745.1. NCBI lineage: Eukaryota > Metazoa > Arthropoda > Insecta > Lepidoptera > Nymphalidae > Danaus > Danaus eresimus. Next base: position 2,489 of record DVQP01002587.1, read on the forward strand.
TTGGCCTAACAAACTCTTAAAATTTAATAAATTATATTTATTGCGTCAAGAAATAAAACCCGTCAATTAATGAAATAAAGTACTCTTTGGGTACTTAAGGTTAATAATTCTCTGAGTGTTAGCTAATCAGCAATTTCGAGTGATTTTTCTACTAAAATTATATTAGAGTATGAAGAATTATATAACAACTTGATATCTTAATTTACTGTTTCTTGTCAGTACAATTTATATGCGGTGCTTTAAAGCTATCCTTGAAATTCAATCTGCACTATCTTTGCGAGCTTTCAAATGTATTTTAACGTTAAAATAACTCTCATCTATTTAAAGAAAATTAAAAATTGCCTAACTTATTTCTAGACATTATTGCAGTAAATTTTTTATTGCATTAATTCAGACTTTTTATTATTCATTTTCAATACACAATTTAACAAAACACTTTGGCTAAAAGGAGTCAAAAAAAACGTTCCTCTAATATAAAATTAATTCAGCTCAAAAACAAGCAAGTTATTTTTACTACCACCTATTATTTATTTTCAATATTACGCCAGACGTTTTTATCAATGCCGAAACTTTAAATTACTTCTTATATATAACTCTCTATTTAAAAACGTTTGTTGTTAATATGATAGTATCATGACTTGAATAAAGATTAAAGATAATTACAAATTAACATTAATAATTCATTCTTCAATTACTTTAGTATATAAACTACTTGATGCTATTAAAAACGATCTACATCAATTACGCCAATGATGATTCGTAACTGCTTCTCATCATGCAATAATTATAAACATAAACAAAAGTATATACACAATAAGTTCAAATATAATTTTACAGAAAATTTTAAATAAAGACCGAAGTACTTACTACAGTAAACATACTTAAGATTGTCGTTATGGGAATATAACTTAAAAGCAAGAAAATACATTGAATTTAGAACTTAAATTAATATAATTGAAAAGCAATGAAAATAACAGTTTCAGTGGTTTAACGCCAACATTGCGATAGTTTAATTATAATAATATATGATTATGAAAACGTATTTGAAGAATTTATTTACATCTCCATAATTTTTCTACTTTTACTTTTATTTTATTGAGAATGTTATTTTTACTAAAAATGTGTTGTTATAGTTCTTTATCAGTATTTTCTTCAAGCTTCAAAAATACCGATGACGTATTTAACTATAATGATATAAATAATATATAATATCTAAAGATATCTAAAGATATCTTAATTCTTAATCATTACGTGTAACAAAATTATAAGTTATACTGTCATCGTAAAGAGAATCTTACATAAGTTAAAATAGAAGTATATATGTATATTGACTTTATCAAAAAGTACACAATAAAATCAAGACTAAAACATGATTTACTTCTATCTATTATATAACAATATTATAAACATTCCATAACAGATATCATAAAAACTTACAATTCTTCTCTATAAACAAAAATTTTGTCCTTACTGACGGTTTCTCATGTAACATTTGGTGAATGTAATAGCAAACATTTTTAAAAATTCTATCAAAGCTTGTATTCCATCTGACTCATCCTGCGTTTCCCCAGTTAAAAAGAAAATAAATACGTAACTGCACTGATTTTCTGCTTTTCAAGGACGTAAATCAAAATGTTTCGTTATACAGTAACAAAAGGTTTAATTGTCTTCGTTATTGCTTTTATTAGATACTATTATTGTACAATCATATTTGTGCACTTAGAGTATTAATCATAATTTTATGCAGTTTATAAGCTAAATGCTAACTAGACTTTGCGATGGTTATTTTTAGGCCACTTGAGATGATCTTATAAAGATTAATAGAATCAGTTCTGCCACAGACAGTATTGTTTGGGAGTGTATTTCACCCAAGTAGATATTGGTTGCCAGTCCAAGGATATATGACTATAAGAGGTATTTAAATAATACCAGAAGATTCCCAAGATTCACCATACTTATACATTGTAAAGAATCCAAGAATTCAAACAAGAAAGACGAGATGGGTAACTCTTATGGCGCATGTGGCAAACACTCTGTTCCACGCTGTCAGATCTCGAAGAGGTCGCAAGATGATGAACATTTTGAAAAGATTGGTATTAACTCGTAGCATAAATTAACAACCTCCTACAATTGATAATAATCTATTAAAGAATAGAAATGATCAGCCATCTTATACAGGTTACATAACATGATATTTTATTGCATTTGGAAGGAAATGGTTTTGATACTGTATCCATACAACATTGTGGTCCAACAATTTACGATATTTTTAATAAATATTTTTGGTACGTAACATTCTAACTGAAATATATGAAATATGTATATTACGTTTTTTATAACGTCTGAAATCCGTTATAAGAACTCATCGTTCCTTTATGCCTGCAGTTGCTAGATCCTTCCCTCCTTCTTCTCTTTTCCCTTTCTAACCAATCAAGAAGTTGAGGTACTAGTCACTATCATTGTATTTTCTTACAATGATTACGAAACCGGAAGGATTTTTCCGGGCTTCGTCCTGTTTAGAAAACAGGATAAAAATTATTTTGGCAATTATAACTTATGTATTATGTGTTCCATTAGACTCTGAAGTCCATTAATCGAGACCGGTTTATTTTTTCGGTTTATACGCCTATAAGAACAATCCAAGTAAATTGCATATTGTTTATTACATATATAAATTTAATAATTTATCTGCGTGCTCAAAAATTTACAAAATAATTTACTGGATACGTTTATCAATGCATGAAAAATAAGGCTGTAAGTTTTTAGAAACATTTAATACATTATCGTCTTGCGATAGTAGGTAAATTTTTTCAATAGAATTTTTCATTTGTACAAAGAACATTATGAGACCATGACACTTTACTTTTTGAACTTTAGTTCTGACATAGCATGCATGGTCCGATGAATCTTGTTTGCAAAAAAGTTTACATTACCACTTCTCCAGTATCTGGAGTACTTTTTTTGGGAAGTATTTGGCCGATATTAAGTGCTGATGCTGCAAAGCTTACGTGTACTGGATGAGGAAAGTCGTAAACTTGTGTTAACTCAGAATGCAATAAGCTTGTTTCGGTTCCAGAATACTTTCTTGAGTCTGTTTAGTAAGCATCTCTTTACCAATTTTGCGTATCTTTTGCTATAATAATCACTTTTTGTTCACATGTTCTTTAACATACCTTTATAGAAATCTTTATCGATCTTATGGCAGCACTTTTCTATTTGTCCAGGTTGAAGACCCATTTAAGACTCATTCTTATTTCTTATCTATTAATCTTTTTATTGTCGTTTTCTTTGTGATACACTATCCAGATATTATCTAAATAAATCACTACTCGTAAGCAACATTAGATGTGTCTGTAACCCTACGTTTCATTAGAACTCACCAAGTCAGAAAATAGCAATTATCGAACGTTAAAAATATAAAATATTAAATTTGAGAGAGCAGAATAAAGAGTAGTAATATATTTTTGCCTAATAGTATCTCACAGAATTTCACTTGGTAGAGTAAAAATGTTATAATTCAGAAATTTTACCAATCCGTTCAGGTTATGTCGAGGAAGAGTCGATTCTTTAAGCGTAATCGAGTCATCGATAGTACACCCCTTTTCACAGTGATGAAGGATAGTTTAAAAAGAATTTCCGCAGGTCAGTTGGCCTCGTTTTAGTTTGGCGATATAGTCGTGAAATTCAAAAGTGCACAGTTTTGGGATTTTTGAAATATCTGCATATTGAGACAATATCTATAACCAAATATTGCTGCCGCGACACCGGCGTCATCTGTTGTGTAATTTTACCAAGATCCCGTTCCCGAAATTACAAATACTTAGGTATATCAACCCGGATTATCAAATAAAGTTTTTTCTGCCCTTCATCTCCGATTACGTCATTGAACTCAAACCGTTATTGTTGTCCATGTTACAAAATAAAACACGCACAAACCTCAAAGATAACACTTCGCAACAAACCCTATTGTTAACTGAATGCTTTAGTCTCAAAGACTAGATTTATACTATGTTACATTAACACTGTCATAAACCGTGCTTGCAGATCAAAAAACTACGGAACAATAATAAAATAAAATGATATCTAGTACCTTAAGTTCTTGATAAGTGGGAACTGGAAGACAAGTCAGCATTATCACCAAAAGCGAACGATGTAACCTCTAAAACAATTTCAACAACAAACGTAGTTACCTAATTGTTGATTTTAACTAAGACTAGTAATAACAAATAAGAACCACCTTATAAATGCCGGTGTATACAATACAAATTATGTACTATCACTTATCAAACTATTATTATTAATTAAACTATTTATACAATTCGTTTCATATCATATGTAGCTTACGCAAACCTGCAACAAGAATACAGGTCCATTGTTGAAATGTTTAGGAACATTAACTTCAGACAATATGATATACAAACAAACATACGACATATACACGATGTTACCATAAGATAATTTAAAAAGAAATTCACTGTCTTTTTTTAATAATTTATTTCACATTATTTTCTGTTTCCCTTTTTATTATTTTTCTATGCTCCGTTTGCAGGTCAGAACAATGATGTTTTATTAAGAGTATCGAACAAATTTACACAAGATTTGTTATTAAATTACTTATATTATCTTTACACAATCTATGTATTTGTTAAATTAAATTAAATTTAAAATACATGTAATGAGATGATTAACAAATTATTTGTACAAAATATATATTTTTATTTATAAGAAATTCTTATAAAAGAATATTAGCGTCATCTTTATGATGTTAAATATTGTAGTAGTGTATATAATAAAATAACTTTTACTATATGTTTTTCCAGAGCAATTCTTTAAAAGCTTTTTGGACATCAAACGTTGGAGTGGAAGTGATGCCTATCTTTAAAAAATGGTCAACTAACTACCTTCATATATATATATTAGATTGCGTTAATTAAAAATGTACTTTAGGTAACCAGCTGTTAAAAGTTGAAAATGCACTGTAAGTATCAGCAGCATATAAACAATATGTAATATATAACCAATATTAACTAATCTAATGCATCAGTATTAAATATTTTAACCTATTGTATGTTTTTTATTATCTGAAAAGTATGTAGTGGACAACAAAGGATTCAGAGGTTGTTCGAATTCTCACAAATTGCAATATAGCGATGGCACTCAAACCTTCTAGAGCTCTCTACCTCTGTTTTTATCAAACAATCTCGTCATAAAATTATATAAGTATTTAAATCCATACAAAAAAATCATTTAATTCCAAGGCAATACAGATATTGTAACAAATTTTACTAATTACACTTATTTAGTGGATATATAAAGATATAAAATGATACTCTCCCTGTGTATTATATATCCAATATACATATGTGTTCAACTTTACAAAACCCTAGATTTAAAATTATTAAATATAGCTATAACTGAATGATTTTACATTTATAACTAAGTTTGAAAAGGATTTTTGCATGAAAATAAATTAAGTTACACTGGAAATACTATGCCTTAAAAAATCATCACCATATCTGATATACATTAATTTAATATTTTTCTAGGATGTTAGCAAAAATACTATAAGTCATTGATTGAATCATTGACGTCTTTTATAAAGAAAATTTCTGTTGTTTTTAAAATATTGATACTCCAGAAACCATTATACTGTTATATAAAGCCAATTTTAATATTATAGCCACAACCTTAAATATGTAATATATGTATATATATATACTTGACTGATTAAATAACCTTTGACATTAACCAAAAACACGTTAACAAGAATGCATTAAAAATAATGAAATAGGGAACAGATGAACACCAATCGCTATTTTCGAGAAATCCTCTAACTAGTGACATCTAGCGCATATTGGTTTTACTAACGCAAACAGCAGCTGAATTCAAGGATGGAACCCAAAACTTTTGATACACTTAGAGAAAATTGTAATGATTAATATACTGTGTTCTTATTTATTAGCATTATTATATTTATTAGCATATGTGAAGGCAAATATACTTGTAATAGCACCCTCTCCTTCCTAACCCACCTACCAACCCACCAGTGGATAATCTTATGTTCATTTTATTTGATTTCATTGATTTCGACATTTAACGAACTTACATTACAAACATTGCAAGCCACTAAAGTAATATAATAAAAAAATAATTAATTTCAAACTGAAATGCACCGATGTATTGAATAATTTTGCCCTTTGTAAAAGACACTTAATTTTTCTTGTCCCTAGTGATTTTATTTCAATTTGATCCCGCTGCTACTTTAATTTCGTCTTCCCATTTGTGCTTTTGTCGGTCCATTTTGTACTTTCGAAGCTACTTATTTTACCGTTTTCCACTCTTCAGTACCTACATTTAAATATATCGTTTCTTTAACACCTTTTGTGAGTTGATGTCGTTTCTATATTAAACAATATGATTGTAATAATTTGGTAGCATCTAAAATATTTTTTTTTGTAAATATATAATATAATAAGCAGTAGAACAATATTTTATACGTCGTCAGGATTTGATTTATAAAGTGACAGATAATACAAGATAAATTTCTTTTTCCCCTTAAATAGTATAACCAGCGATTTTTTTGTGTAAAACTCTCACGTCAAGTTAGGTTGCCAAAGCCAGTGAAATTTATGAGACTGGGCCAACTACCTTTTACCCAAACTATGTAACCCAACAAAGTAGATTTATTAGCATCTAGTGTCATAATTCTTAAAAAACATGTTTTCCTTGGTTAGGAAACATACAGTATGATGTATGAGAATACAAAATAAAGATCTTACAATTTTTTAATAAATATAAATACTTAAATATAAATAATTTAATAAATTTTAATTCTAAGTTAATAGTGTCCATTGGAACTAGATTTAACAAGTGCTTCAGTAGATTAACCTAAAACTAGAAAAGTTTACCAAAATTGCTTTTAAATTAATAATCCCAACGGTAAATTATCGTAAAGACCACGTGAAATAATTACCCTAGTTAATAGTTAACAATCGTACTCGTATAGTAATCTGGAGGGATGGAAATTCTCAATCACGTGCGTTTAAGTATCAATATATTTGAATTACAACGCATGGATCGTAGAAAACGAAAAACATATTAGGGGTGTACAATTACCCCAATAGATTTAGGACTAATTGTAAAGAAAAAGGGCTCACTTTGTCCGAAATAGTGCCCATTTGATATTACGGCATGAATACTAAGTAAATTCTGGCTTATTTTTAATATTTGCAAACCATACCTTCAAACGTTTAATGATGTAGATCAAATCCATGATAAGACAATTTTAAATAGCTTTATTTAAATCCTTAAGTCATATCCAAAATTTAAAATTAGAGATAAAAGAAGTAGAAAGTTTTTTTTTTATATATGAATATTTCAAGATTTCAGTCAATACTGACATGGAAATATAATCTCCTACAGCTGAAGTACGGTTAATTAACTTTCCTGATTTATTTAAAATGGATGTTAAGATATCGGATACACGCTGAAGCCAACAAACGTGGAATAAATACACCACTTTCGCAAACACAACATTTTTTATTTACTTACGTTAATATACAACATAAATATTGAAATAAATAGAAGCCTTGCAATATTGTTAGTCGTTTCACGAAAACTATAATTTTTATAACATTTTACAATGTATTTTGAAACCACTTTGTTAATGTTTAGGTTCATAATATCGATTAAAAACACGTTCAGATCAAACAACATACATCAGATGTATAAGTTTAAAGGTTAAATCGATGCTAATATGTAAAATTCTCAATTGTTTCCTATATATAATATAAAAATTAATTTGCTTGTTAATCTTTACATAAAAATTTAATATCCTGTTCATAATGTAAGATCTACGGCGTTATAATATTTTAGAATTTAATAGATAAACAGTAATCCTCTAACACAATATTGTTTTCGACTCTTCAATATAACCGGAGAAAAAATGGATATAAAGAAATGCATTTTTATTACATAACAGTATAATTGTCATAAAAATACTCTTCTTTGTAGATATATCTTTTGTTAAATAATTTAATTAAACAGGTTTGACTGATTATGGGAGATTTTGTCTGAAAAATCAAAACAAATCTGTAAAATTGCAAATGAATTGTCCAAGCATACCCGTAAGTTCGACTGTGCTAGTCATAATTTGCTTCCCTTTAAAATATAAAAAAGTATTAACCATTAATATTACGCAAACTTAAAAAATTTATGTAGAAGAATATTAAGGCTGCATCATTTAATATTATTATCGTCGATATAGATTTATATATGGTTCTTAAATATGCATTTATAATATTATCTAAGACATAAAATGAATCCTTGCATTCATTTCAAAGAAGCTAATATTTTTCGGATTACTACGCGTGTTTTATTATTTTAATAACTACATACTCCCAACGTTTTAGTTAGTTTGCAGCGACCGTGATCATGGACAGACGGAATGAATGAATGAACTGAATGAATTAAATGAACACAGAAATAATCTGAAAAATATTGATTTCATTCATAACTATATCTCTTTACGTAAACCCGTAACAAATATGCTTTGCTGTTTACTAAGACTTTTATTTTGTATATGCACAAATAAAGAAAAATATTTAATAATTTATTGCATAGGTATAGATATAATCATCGATATCAGAACTGATTGTTTTAAACTATTAGCTATAATGACCTGTACTGAGTAAGAAGAATTGAAATTTATAAGACAAATCAATAGTAACAAACGGTAGATTTATGATCAATAAAATTAAATGGCAACTAAAAACCACATTATTTTTAGGATTCCCTTCTTCAAGTTTATACTAAGATTTATTAAAAATTACACGTGTAAGAATATTATTAGTCAGATTTAATATACAATAATTCTAGCTTTATAGAAGTGAGGTTTATTTGAGCAGTAATAAATAAAAATAGTCTTTATTATTCCATGAATATGTTATAATTTTCTCAAGAAATACAATTTCCTTTTCGAATTTTAAATGCAAATGCAGTCATTAATAATAATGATAGGAAAGGGAACTCATTCATACTAAGCAAAGAAAGAAAGTGCATATTGAACTTCAATAAACGTTTTACGTTCGACATAAATTGTACTTTTCGTTTTGTTGTCGTGAAAATTAAATAAAATCGTAATCGTTTAAGCAGTGCCATATTTATTTATTGAAAATTTAGCAGAAATATTTGATATTTTTAGCATATGGTTAGTTTTGCTTTTAAAACTATTTCTACACCTTGAATCTGAGGTAAGAAATAATTATTAAGGAATAAAACTGTTAAGCCATTAGCTTGTCAAATTAGTTATTAAGAAGTTTTTATAATCATAACAAGAATTGTTAGAGTAAAAGTAATTTAAAAGGAGTAATTATTTTTATGAAAAGAGAAGGTAGGTAAATGAAGTGTTCTTATAATTAGCAGAGTAATCGTCCATGTAACCTGTAAATGTAAATTATATCACAATCTAGGCAAACAGTATTATTATTTTTGTGCAAGAAATAAAGTTTTCAAAACCTATACTATTTCGGACTCCATTTTTATTCACATAAGGCCAGAGGAAATTATAAAGTGCAAAGGGCGTGGTTAATTGCATTTATAAGAGTAAGTAAAAAGTGCTGGATAACTGATGACATTCTGTTGGAAAATTCTGTTCTCTGTGTACAGCCATACCATATTGTTTGAATTATGAGTAGGAATAAATCATGAGTTACTTTCTTTTTATCACAAATATGAAAATAATAAGAATCCCAATATAGAATTATTCATATATAT
>DVQP01002588.1:0-12256 GCA_018231745.1 Danaus eresimus
TAATGAAGCCTTTTTATAAATAATTGTGAAAGGAACCAAACGTCGGAAATATATTGATATGACATAGACATTATAAATTAGTTATACTGTTACCATAAGCAGACAACGAGATTAATTGAATTAAATAAATAAATAAATCATGGTCTAATAAAAATAATGTCAATAAGTCGTCTTGCCATATATGGCGTAAAGAACACACATCCGGCCGTTATGATTATATAAAGGAATGAACAAATTAGTCGATTTTCATAATACAGTGTGTGGGTAGCGGGTGGCGGGGCGAGGGGCGACACCTGACGCATTATTGTAACACCGGCTGAAGTCGATCTGCCATCTAAAGTATAAAACAAACGTGACATCACCCCGGCTATACATAATGTTTACCTAAAACGAGGATTTACAAGAGAAAATATTGACAACAGCATACATAACAAGCTTGAAGATTTATTATTGTATAATTTTATACGATTGATGTACGTGACATATTATTTTTTAAGCAGAAATTTAAAAAATTAAGCTTCAATACCAATATCACGAAACGCAATTAAAAATTTAAATAATAGACATTCAGACAGTTGACATTGGCAGTGATATGAAGGTAAAAGAAAAACATTAAGGAAACCTTATTTGAAAGCTGATTTAAATTTCAATCTAAACTTGAAGCATATACAATATGCCTGAGAGGGATCTCATCGCGTTTATTATAATATTTATTAAACATCGTTCAAACAAGTACAAAACTGAGAACAGTGCAACGACCGAGGTTTGCTCGTATTTATTTTAACCATCTGGTGTAAGAGTAATTTAATAACAAACTCGGCGCCTTCCTATATTAACCGCATTTAGTACGGAGCTTGTGTGAAATTACGCAGACTCGGAATTATCAGAGACAGAGCCGGTCTATATGTGAAATTATGATTCAAAAAGCTATTAACTTGTGGCTCCAGAACCGAGTCTTACTTATCTTATCTCAAAGCTTTGAATGTTCGATGTTTACATTTCGTGTGTATGTATATATCCTTAAAGAAACGGATCCATTTGTTATACTTTACACAACACCGAGTTAGAAATTACTTTTTAATATTTTTTGCGATTAAAATATGTGTAGTACTTATTATATAAAAAGTGTTTTCTATTAATTTATTGTTTACCTTTAACGTTTAACATCGATTTGCTTTCTAATAAAAAAAAATGTATTATATAAGTAAAAAGGAAATGTCATAAGCACGCCAAATTCTTTCACTCGAAAATCGCAAGATGACGCTTTCTAGTCTTGATAGCGGCAAAACAAATCAAGACAACGTAGACCTAACCTAACCTAGTAACAAAGCGTTCTATTTTTAAATTTTACTGTAAATAAAGAAATAACTTTCATTTTGTCATACGGCCTCGTTAACAAAGGCCACATTGGTACAAACAGTATTTATTGAAGAGCCCACGTCTATAAATGGCGTTACGATAACAGCTGCCCGCGCACCTTTGACTCACGGCTCACGACTCGTATACCGACTTTTTGTTTACAATACACATGGTTTTTCAAAATTTTCAATAAGATTTATTTAAAACAAAGGCTATAAAATAAATTCGACTGGGTAAGAACAAATGAGGTAATAAGTAATAAAAAAACAGTGATGATAATGTACGAGTTTACTTTTTGTTTCGCAAATTCAAATAACGCGTTTCCGTTGAAATATAACAATATATTTAAAAAAATATACACAATTGCCTTTACTTTGTCATATAATATTTAAAACAATTTAAAAGACAATAATTTTAAAACAAAATACGGAATTAAGTAATGTTAATAGCATCTCGATCGGTCGATACATAATTAAATAATTATATTAATGACAATATTTCATGCAAGGATAAGGTTAATGATTACACCAATGACTTTGTACGGAACATGAGGCACCGATTATTTATTAATTTTTAATTTATTTTGATATATTATCGATTGGAACAGAAACTGTATTCAAATTGACACTATAGATATTATTTTTCTAAGTAAACCTAAATCTATAGAGATATGAAACTTTTATTACATATATATACATCATTTACCTACCTCGTAACGATATTCGGGCGGCTTATCCAAAACTACGGGTGACTCCATGATTTATATTTAATAAACACTGGAATGTATCACAGAAATACACAACACCACGGTATAATACTGATTGGGAACGAAAAATACAATCTCGTATCTCACGTGTTTCAATATCAACTGAGCTTGGCAGAAAGCGTTCGGCTGTATTTATACAGAGACGGGGGACTCGGACTCTCGAAACGTCTAGATGTTTCGAGAAAAGCGTTGGTTGTATTACAAATACACTGCTGTAGCGGCGACGTTCATTGCGCACTATACACGGCTGACAAAATAAATATATAAAATTCATTTACAGTAGAAAACCAGCAGTGTATTATGTTTTGTCTTCAAGCGGTATAGGTTGATCGAATAATATTTTGTCTTGGACTGTTCGAGAAGCTATTTATTTTATATATGTCCACTCATTTATACAATGTAAAAAATATTTATATAATTTATACAGAGAACGCTATGGATTTTCCAATATTGAAAGGAAAATATAAAAAGCTATACTAATATTTCAAGATTTACTTATCAAGTCAGTAACTTAAAAAAAAAGTATCGAAAAATAAATGAAAAATGATCCAACCGAATAAAAGGGCCACTTAAGGAATAACGTTAATATATACTTTAGTAAGATACCATAAAATCTTTCATTTAAATTCATCATATTTTCTCTCCTGTCAAGAATTATATATGGCAGTGTCTGTTGACAAAGCGTGACTAAAACTGTTAATATACACACCAGCATAGACATTTATATGTAGCCTGATTAATTTTCAGATGATGTGGGTGATGTCTTTCAGGAGTCCTCGTTGTTCATGTGCTCATCGGCAGAAACGAAATAATACGCAAAACATGACTATTTTGAAATGAAAATAATTTTACATATATATCTTTGAACATTTTACGTAAGCATCCTACCTCAATTCTAAACATCATCAACAATGTGTGTGTGTGTGTATATATATATGAATTTTCAGTCCATAGAATTTTTGTAATAATTTGTTGATTAAATAAATAAATAGATAAAGAAAACAATATAATAAAGGAAAGCGAGATTTCGATTCCAACCTAATTTTAATCAGTGTCCACAATTGAATCATATGTTTGTAACAGAATGTAATGAGAGATTGATCTAACAACTAAAAATAATACTATCAAAGATGCGGAACTCGTCCCCGGTTACTGTATCGGTCTGACATATGAGTGAGGCGACTGCATTGTATATCAATGAAATTGTCTACATTTTAGATACGACTTAACTTTATATGCAGTCATAATTATCGTATGCGATAAAGTGTGAAAGTTAAAGCAAACTCGCCGCGTATGATAATTAAATATTAACACAGGTTCATATTGGAAAGTATTTATAGCCTTTATATAGCGGAAAGCATTTGAACGGAACGAATAACGTTTTGTGTAGACCGAGAGACAAAACTAGGATTTGGAGAAATGCCATCAAAATAACAGTTGAATCAAGATGACAATTTTTTTGAAAATGAACACAGATTTTAATGGGTTAATGTCTGATATAAATTTGGCACAACTATGAAGACGAATTTCACGTTTTATAGAAAATTAAGTATTCTTATTTGAGTGGTTTCATTTGGCTATGGCTTTATATCTACATCTATTTAATAATTAGTTATTTATTATCGATTTATAAAAGTTTGTAACATAAAAAAGTCTTCATCGGAAATCAAAGATCAATAAATTACACGCTAAAGATTAAAAAGAATAATATTATACTACATTTTAAAATAACATAAAGAACAGGAAATTGGACAGGTCCAAACGTTGGTGCACTTTCCGCACCATTAGACCGAGTGCGAGAGAATGGAATGACGTCATACAATTAAATATACATATTAAAAAAGACTTGCATGAAAATTAAACCAAACCTCAAGTCAATACAAATTCAAACAAACAATATGCAATAAAAAATCATGGAAAAAAAAAATAGTATTAAAAACTGAAGGTTCTGTATTAATTCCGGTCAACAGTTGTAGCTCTGTATTCCAGAACTTGCAAGTTAGAACCCCAGCTGTATCAATGAAATTTTCATTAATATTTTCTTCATATATTTCAATTCAACGTTATCTTCTCGATACTCTTAACATTCAATCGTTGGCGTGATAAGATGCAAGCAGCACAGCTGGCAGAGTTTGGCATCCGTCGATGGTGAATGATAGGTCATCGACCTATTCGGAATTTCCTCAAGGGGCGTATCAAATTATGGTATAATAAATTTCAATTGCATATAATTTATCGAACGGTGTTATTAAATTTCATAACACATTTAGCATAAGCACTATCAGAATTGGATTGATATTTGTTCTACAATTTTAATTGATACGTTTTTATAAGGACCTTCTTTTTGTTAATAGATGTTATTTTTAAACCACGTATATAATTATAAAATCCTCTGTTTTTGACCAGCACGTTGTTTTTAATATGAAAGGAATATTCCAATATTATTATTCTCTATTGTAATGTTCGTGTTCTCTGGGCGGATTTATATTGGGTAGCTTCATTGGAACATATGGTTGTCAGTTGCACAACATAAGAGGATTAATTAATGAAACGGTATTGGATGAAGATTTTTTTGTCACATTGTGAATGACGAGCACTGTACATATAAAACTATCATTCCTATCTAATCTAATTGTTACGAAAATTAAGAGAAAAGATATAGACGATAAAAGTGCAGGAGAAAAATCATGAAGATTAAAACTGTCATAACAATTAAAACTATTGGAAAATTAAATCATTCAAACACAACATGTTTACAGAACGACGATTCAACAATATTCTATAAAATTCATAACAAACACTTTTAACTAGATAAAATTTTATCTCAAACTACCCCTGAATAACTTTTGTAGAACTTCTTTTAAGTAATACGTACATGAACATTCCACGATCTTGTGGAATAAGTATAATAGAATAGTGCATTGAACTAAAATCTGGTAAAAGAATCAGATGTTATAATATATGTATTTAAAAGTAGCTAAAATCGTGACCGCAAATAGTTCAGGGCTAATCGCTACAGTATGGAACAAGCAAACTGGGGCAAATGTAGGAGAAAAACGTAGGAGGCGAGGCGTCTACGAAATAATATTGAGACATTTATATTACAAGTATAGAAAACTAGCCGAACATTAAAAAATATTACGTAACAGACACATTGCATGAACATGTAATTTTTTTATCATATGACAATAACGCCAATGAAAATTATCTTTTGTCTTGGTCCATTGTACTGTAAATACGAATATTTATTTTCTTAAAATTCTTTCGTACTAGTCTGAGACAGAAACCTACGTGAACTACGTTTCCTAAGTTAAAAGAAAAAATATATATTAGTAATATAAATATTTTAACTTTATTGAAGTGGGTCATCTAAAGTAGGTTAAAATTGTTTTTTGTGCAATTGTTACAATAATAATAATAACACAATGAACACAAGTACGACAACATACTTATTATCCAAAAGCAATAATTTAGTACAAGGGTACCAAACTAATAAAAAATGCGTCACAGAACAAAAAAATACTACATTAAAACCTGCATGTAACAAACGAAATTATTTTATGACGCAAACAATCAGTTGGCAACACTGCGCACCGATACCGATGTCAGACATTACCCTAACAAGTTTGATTTTACTCACGTTCCTCTTCATTGCACTCGGTCCGGTCCGGTGTTTGTTCGTTGAATTACAATATTAAATGTATATATATTATATAATTTTTCTAATAAAGCCCCTCCAGCACCGTTCACTCGGACAACTGTGAGCGTTTGCATTCAAGGTGGGTGGGTGAGGCGTTACCCAGAAATAGAACTTTTGGAATAACTCTATACAAATTATATTACAGTCGTCACAGTTGACGATACCAAGATCACGGACGGACATACAACAACGAAATTAAACATAACATATTATATAAACTTTTAATCATTAAACATTTCCTGTAACACATAAATTGAAAATTCTCTAAATAAGTAACCACAATGTTTATATTTTATACAGTCGATATATTAATATTAATGAATTGTTTGTTTGTCCGTATGGAGCACGTTACACGTGCAGTCTCTCCTTCGACAAGTGCAGTAAGAGGGTCCTTGAAACCCGCCGACGTGAATCATCACCGCCCACGCGCTACCGACATTTTGTATGAAACCCTACTTGTTGTTGCAACGGCACAGCGCAATTTGTTACAGGGCTGATACACACCACTAACATCATAGTATTAAACAAACTATAGGGCACCAATCAGTAGATATATATAAAGTGGCAACCCTATCCTAATACGATTACATTGGTATGAAGGAATTAACAGGCAATATAGCGCGGCACAAATGACATTATATTAGGTGTAATATACACAATTCGGAAATAGTTTTTCGTTTTACAATAAATCGTTGATATTTATTAAATAAAATTGAGGAACATATCACTTGGAAGGTATAAATTAATTTACGTCACATTTAACGTGACTATTAACGAGCGAGCGCGATTCTAGGTAAAGAACATAAATAGTTTTATTTGTTGCCATATTAAAAAAATTACGACATTAAACGAATAGTTCATAAAAAGTTTTAATCTATGTTATTTCCCGGGTGCTGTGATGTTGTAGAAATATTAAGTTTGTCTAATTTCCATGATAAAAACCAAAGATCCGAGGGTCATAGGTTTTAAGGACGTTGTGAAAATGATTGAAATTCGTAATGTGGATTAACATATATACAATGTAATGTAAGTACATTACATTGTATATATGCAAGCATGCATGGTAAAAAAAAAACTAATATCTTTCGATTTAACTTGACATTTTCCATCTCGTCTGCCCGTGATCACGGTTGGTGCAAAGTAATCGAAACGTAGGGCGTAAATAGTTTATGAAAATTAATAAAACTGTCGCATGGTACATCCGATGATATAAGTTTCAATCAAATGAACACTCGCCATAGTCTCTACATCTCATCACATGCATCATACAATACCCCTTTCCTTTATATTGTTTTCAATGTTGAACGCTCTTGTTTGATGTTTTTTCTGTTTAACTTTGAATATGGTAAACATTTGATTTGTACTGCAAATAATTAAAGTTAAAAATTATGTTAGTTTCAAGCGTCGGGATTTTAATAAAGTCGTTATATTTTAAGACATCTGTCATCCAGTTCAAAGATCCATCGAACCGAATCAGGCCTTCTGGTAACGACCACGGTCTGGCGACATGATCGAAGACGAAAAGGTTAGAGTAATCATATATTATGTAACTACATACAAATGACAACATCATTCATCTGTAATGGCAAACGGACAACTCAGCTCTATTTACCATATGCATATGAAACTATGATTTACAATGAAAACGCCACACAGAAACAATATATTTGAAGAGATGATTATTCTTCATATCAACATTTGCAAGTGAAAGCTTCACTATGTGATATATTAGCTGTATCTCAACATTATTTAAACATAGCACGTGTGTAACATACGCCAATTTTTGCTCATCACATATTTAAGCATTCATCATACAAAAAGGCTGTAGATGTGATTATAAAAAAAAAAACTATTTTGCGTTGTTGGCATGGAATGCGGGAGAGGCTCGCGGCTAATGGGGCTGCTGAGCTTGTCTTGGAATTCGGTTGATAATAAGAATAAAAATTTTGAAAATCATATTCTAATTACTGAGTTTAGATTACATGATCTCTACCGGTGTGAAGCGTCCGAGTGAAAGACAATAAGGGCCGTGGTTTAGAATATTTTTAGATTTAATTATAAAAGAGAACCCGTCAAGATAATTTTCAGATTTAAGATTTTCCCGAGCATTCATTTAAATGAAACTAATATTGTAGGATTACTACGCATTACTTTATTATTTTAAAATCTATATTCTCCCCAAGTTTCGGTTACTTCTCAGCAATATGGGTCATGGGCAGAAGAGATGAAAAAAGTCAAGGAACCGAAACGTCAGAAATATGTATTTAAAAAATAATAAAGTAGGGCGTAGTAATTCGAAAATATTAGTCTCATTTAAGAGACACCCAAGGTAGGACACGTGAGTAGCGATTAACGGTTACAAGATCTAACTCAGATCACCAGCTTCAGAAAATCTTCAGTAACCTTGGTCTACAGATCTAAGAGCGCAACTTAAAATCCAAATCATGTAGTCTCTTCACACCATAGTAATTTATGAGATGATTTATGTGAAAGCAATATAATCTTTCAAATCTATTTCCTGTTTTGTGGCGAAGCGTATTGTCAATGAAATATGTACGCGACAGTAATTAAAATAGGCACCATTGACTCACAATTCCAAATGATATATCTGATAGACTTAAAAACTGAGTAGTTTTTTTACACCGGTCAGTGGTCGATTTTAAATAACTGTGAGTTTCATATTACCCAAATAGATACATTGCAAGTCAAAAATAGTTTTTAAGTTCATTAAAAAAAATAATTAATTTACAAAAATCTAAAACTCACATTTAAAGGTGTAGCAGTTTTTTAGTTCTTTAGCAAAACCTTTAGTATTAGCAAAGAGAGTGCTTTAAAATATTAAGATTTAAAAAAAAATATGGGGTCATTTTTAATACTCCGACCATTTAAGAATTATTTGAGTCCAATTTTCGATTTAACTCAAAATACAAAATCAGAAACCGATCGATAAAAATCAATGTCCAGGTAACGAGGCTGTGTACGCAAAAAAACTTTGATACCTGGGCAAACTATCAAATGACATATCAGTTTGCATGACATGCATGAATGAGCACGATCTACATCGAGCATGGCAACGACACATACATATATAAGGCGTCGTGCATGCACTGCCGGCGACAACAAATGTAACATATGCAACAACTTCTTTATAACATAGGTAATATTTTATACGAGATAATAGTAATAACATAGCACGGTCTTGGCACATATAATTTTAAATCATTGTATAATTAGATGGATATTGTGAAGGAAACAGTTCTTAAAGGTTTTCTTTTAGTTTACACGCGATTCTTGGACCTCTTTCAACAACCGCGAAGGCGTGTGTCGTACCTAATATAATAAAACACTAGTTTTTCAGTACTGCTTCGTCCACATTTCAGTATTAAAAAATAATTTTCACCTCATATCAATTCAAAGAATAGAAACACGGACAAAAAACGATATAATGTGTGAACACCTGATGATATGCAAATATGATAGCACTTGATGGAACGTATTTATCTTAGCTAGAAGATCAGACACTTCAATTTTATTCATTTGGTTAGCAGGTATTGATGAAAATAAACAACATTTTTCATTCCGTCAATAGCCTTGCTAGTTAGTTTGGACATGTAAAGATACGTTTTATTGCATCTCAGAATTCACTATCTTTAGCATTAGAGTACGTTTATGTATGTTAAGCTAACAGCTCCCCGGATGGTTTTCGACGATGGGAAGATTAGTATTAACTGTAACGGGAATTTTAAAGTTATTTTATCACATTTGTAATGAATGCACTGACCTGAAAAATGTCCAGCCATTATAACCTGTAAAAACGATACGTTTGACCTGATGGAGGGATCATTGTTTTATGTTTTAAAATGCTCGATAAACATAATATGACCTTTACAATCGTAATCTATACACTGTAGTATAAAGTGTAGTGTAGTGTAAAGTTACTAGAATATTCTATGTTATATTAATATATATATTAATTACATTTAAGTAAATACATGTTATGTTCACAAACGATTATCAGTTTAGATCAAAAGTTTTGACCAAAAGTCCTCACATTTGAACAATTTTTTTCCAAACTCTATAGTACACGATCTTCTAACTGCGGGTACACTCCTAATAACTGGCATGACATTTAAATTACGAAGTCATTAAAAATATCATGCCAAAGCTACATTTATGTGACCCGTTTCATATCGATTAGACCAATCCTGATGTGAATAATTGTAAGAAGAACGGGCCAGACAGACATGCAGTGATATCACCTGGTTTTATACAAATGTATTGATGAAATTTCAAAGAAAAAATAATATTTGTACTATAAAAACTAACAACGCCGAAATTATATATGAATTAAGAATAAATCACATATACCTAAATAGTCCATAAATTTATATTATATGTTACAAAGTATAAATGATATGCAATTAAGGCTAATTATGTAATTATACATGTATATGAATCTAGTATAGGAATATATAATATATGGGTGATTTATATAAGTTTGTTTTCAACACGTGCCGACAGTCGAAGGTGGGGTCACGTGGCCGGGTTATATGAAATCATGGATGTGACGACATATATTTATATATATACAATATGTCGAGTAAACCATATTGTATGAATGGCCTATTCGCTGTTATCGGTAAATACTATTATATATATAAAATTTAAGTTTTATTAAACTAAAAAAATGTTTTCAGTTTAATAAAACTTAAGGCCCTACTGAGAATACTCTTAAGTTTCTTCGCTAACTGATCAGACAGTAATAAGAGAAAAGTTTAAGCCCTTAGCGACTTTTAACACATATTTTTTTCAAATTACTTAACATTATTCGCGCTTTATTTACCCATCTCCACAAAGCTGTACATGTAAAAAATACTCTGTTTCACTATCTTTACTGTCTATAATATATTATTCTTACATTAAAACTAAATTATAACATATTACGTTACGAATGCCTTCTGTCTATGGAGTTCAGATATCTTCCAACGAGTAACTTTATTCCGAATGTTTAAATATTATTTATATACAGATTAAATTATATTTCAATAAGAATATGTTAATGAAAACGTTAAATTGCATAACAACGATTTAAGGCATGACATAGACAGTAAAAATACGGACCGGTCTATATTACTGGCCATACCATAAAATATGCAATCATATAATAAATAATGGGGCATATTAGGATGTGAATACACATTGAATTTTTTTGTTTAATTAGGCTAGATAGAAAGTCGAGGTTAGTGACATGATTATGATTCTTTCGTTTTAACCGACATACACGCTGGCGGACGTAATAGAAGTTTATAAAATAAACATTACGGTCTTAATGAATCCAAACTCTTGAATTTAATAGATATATATACATTAGACAAAATTGGTGGCGACCTGTAGGTTAAAGGCCCGTCTCTCATACATGAGGGCGCGGCTTCCAAACCTGGCAAGTACCAAAATGATTTTTCCGAGTCATATGTACTTTCTAAGATTTAGACACTACTGACAGACGGTGAAGGAAAACTTCATAAGGAAACCTTTACTTACAATTTACAATTATAAGTTTGAAATCGTCAACCCGTCTAAGGCAAGCATGGTGATTATAGCTCAAACCTTCTCCATGGGAGAGGAGGTCTCTGCCCAGCAGTGGGCACCGATAGGCTGTTGATGACGATGATAATAATGACATTTAAATACACTTGATGTTGAATCTCCATTATCGGTTTAGTGTCTTCGAAGTTTATACATCATTAAGATGATAGTTTTAAAGATAAGCTGATAAAATATACACAGATTAAAAAATATTTAAAAAAAAACACGGCTCCGGAAAAATCCAAGGCGAAAATAAGTCTCGAGTACAATGGAAGCGCCACATGTCATCATGATATATATATGACAATGCGTCAGTGAAATATCCTCGAATGTAGCTGTTATATATGGAGTGAAGATAAATAACGACAGACAGACGAACATTGAAACACGGAGATAAAATAAATTTAAGGTTTTTCTCACTTTTTAAAAATTAAGTTCGGCCAGAAGTAGTTTCTTACAAATGTCGCATGAATAAATAGGAATATATATAATGGTGACATTCCATCCAATTTAATATTAACACTCATTAATCTTATATGCTGACATCCAAAAAAATATTTTTTACTATATTAATGGCAATTATTGTTGGCTAGCATTTTCATGCACAACTAAAAGTCAGCGGGATCAGTTCATCTTAGTATCCATATATGGATATCAGAATGATTTTTTACTTCAAATGTTATAAAAACATAATTTATAACAAAAACTTTAACTATAATCACTACATAGTATTAAATAAAATCGCTTTCTGTCCCCATGTCTCTTTGTATGCTAAATCTTTAAAAATAACGCAACGAATTTTGATGCGTTTTGTTTTAATAGATAGTGTGATTCGAGAGGCAGGT
>DVQP01002589.1:0-12253 GCA_018231745.1 Danaus eresimus
TATATATATATAATGTTCTTATTATCTTGACAATTGCTATTATTATCCGGCCACTTAGGATCATTAAGTAGGTATTCATGATGTAACTACAACAATAATTCCTTTATAATTGCATTATCACTAACAAAAAGCGTTTCATTTGCTGTTTTTTATATCGACAGTGACAACATATATCATTATAAGCTAAAGGTTCACTAAGAAATGTTTATCTAGAGATGGCATCAACAGTTTCACAACCACACGTCTGATGTCACTTCAAGACGGGAATATCATCTATACAAGATCATATATTATTACAGCACCCCTTTATTTCTATAGCTTTGATCAGATGACTTGTATGTAATTCAATAATAATAAAAAAAATTATAAATATAATATAAATAATAAATATAGTCAACAATAAGTAAACATCTCTGCGGTTTTCTATAAGCGTCTATATAAGCTGTGGTTTTAAAAGATATCGATAAAAATATCTATAGATAAAGGTATAAAAATAAAATTAATGAATTATTCCATTATCTTTTTATGATCAGTTGATAATGTAATTTGTGTTTGACGACGTTCAAAAACCTAGACCTTATCCGGGCTAAAGTTGAAGGAACTTTACTTTTATTTTATTGTAGTCTAGTGTTATATATATGTTAATAATTATTATAATTATAAAAAATGTAACTTTTTATATCTTCCTCCAAGGTTATCCCTAATCATCGATTTATTGTTTCAACTTTTTTGCATATAGTCATAATAAACCTGCGTCATCAGAAATAATGACAGCTACCAAGACGTAAAATTGGATCCGGCTTAACTCTCGGTTTCATACGTCTTATATAATACAAGTATTAATATGCTATGAAGCTATTAGTTTATTTTTATTACATCCTCATCAAGGTCAATACATTTGCATGTGAATAATTAATGCATGTACATGCAGTTAAAAGCACTTGTAATTCCGTACAAGGCGTAGGTAGCTGTGCATGTTTCAAATATTCATCACAATACAGTTGCGAGACAAATGTGACTTTTAAATAGTTTACGTTACATATCGTAAATATTGTTAACTCGGCAAACTGTGCCATTGTAAATCAATAAGCACATGATCGCTTTTATTCTCTTCTCTATATTAATTAAAAATATATATATTTATTAAGTTAAGAAATTTAAATTACGTCTTAGTAAAGTATATGATTACAATATAATTATGGTTAATGTATTTTTTCCATTACATGACCTTAACTCTTCAAACCAGTACATTAAAGGAGTTTTTTTTGTATACTAATTAATTTTAGAGTAAATTTTATTAATTTGATTTACACAGTTTATTTAATTTTTATAGAATGTTATAAAGGTTTTTCTAGTAAATACTACCAACAAAGTAATCGTCACACACTAGTCATGTTATGACATTATAAATAGTAAAAATGTGGTATCTGCATCCAAGGATATCATATATATGTATATATATAATTAATTGTGTTAATACGAGTCAGTTGCTCAAATAACGTTGCGTTATATTATAAAGCGTATATAATATTTTACTTATGTTTTGCAACGAGTGAGCTCTGGTAATATCACAACACCATCTGTGTATTATTTGTGTTCCCGCTAGGCTGGACTATACGAATTCCTCTATATTTAGCTGAGAATAGAAACTGTAAATTGCTCAACTTTTTTTTGGTATGGTTTAAAGTTTAAAACATGAAATATTATATGCAGGACGACGTTAATACGCAATATTCATATTATAATAGGTAAAGACTATAAAACTATACGTATATTCTTATTTATATCATCTGTTCTTATAAGGTATGAAACATTTGAATCTCCATTTAAACCGGTCATAGTTTCCTACTATACTGAGAGACGAAACTAGATCAATTTTAACATTATACACGTATGGCTTGTATCATAGTAATTTGGAGCCAAATTCTAAACAGTTGTAGAACATGAATTGTTCTGGTTTCCATCATATCTCTGAGCTGATTCTCTACTTGCATACATATACTTAATAATTATTTTTGACTTGTTTTATTTACATTCCACGAGTTCGATAAGTTATTTTAAATGTTCTTTTGAATAGTTTTCTGGTAATCATAATTGCATTATTTGTTACATATCTAATGACGCAAACACTTCGAGATAATCTTTAATGTTTATGTAAATCCATACAGAAAGTATCACAACTATCATAGATACTGAAAACAAGCATCATTTTGAATATATTTTTGTCAGTGTTCTTAATTAAATGCATTTGTATTGTTTTTTAAATACAAATAAGTTATTTATTCAGTCGAAGAATTTAATCGTACTTAGAGAATAAACAATTAAGTTGCTCTCCTCCAGCAAATTAAGACGCTTCAACATCTTTACATAATTTAATATTATAATAAAGTTAACTGAATAAGAAAGAAAATTTATTAAGTGAAAGAAAACTTTACAATACTAAGAGTAAAATCGACTATTTTATATTAAACATAACGTAGGAAGCCTAATTAAATGCAAGCATCAAGGTAGCTTGTTATCATTATCTTCTATTTATACATACGTTTGTAACTGGATGTCGAAGAAGACTTCCATTATATTCTTCCTATTTCAACCTTATTTTATAAAAAAAAATTATTTGTATGTATTTAAGTAACACTTCGTTCAAAACATTAAAATAATTTGTCGTATATTTATGATGGCATTTGATTTTAAAACCTGTTTGAACCGAGCATACTGTCACAAGACTAATAAATATAAAGAACTCTTCGTAAATGTAACCTTGAAAGTCACAAACAATTCTGTTTTGGATCTTGAAAGCTAATGGTTGTTTTTTTCTACTTTGGTTTATTTTTATATTAGAGCGATCGAATGAAGCTGACCAGATCTGGTCAGCCTTGAACCAATCCGATTGTAATTCACAGCAAAAACATTGAATGCACGTTTGGTGGCTCATATGGCTTCATTGTTTATTGCGGGGCGTTGCGGCGGGTGTGTCGCAAAAGCGTTGCCTAGGTGTTCGGAAGCGCTGTCGTAGCTGAGGGACGTAGTAGGTAGAGTCGTGCGCGCGCCGCTAGCTTGCAGTTGAGTTCGGCCCCTCTCCTTGGCTCCCCGGCCCCCCACGCAGGCCCCGCTCCCAGTCCGCCGCAACGCGTCACTCTGCTCGCCCGCGTCTTTTTACTTACAACCGAAAACTGCTCTATTTCGCTACGCACAAGGGCACAAACTTTTTTAAAACGGCTCCGTTACAACCGACATCGGGGACCCGGAAGTCCCGCTCGTTACTCTCCCATAACGAAACGGGAGCCATGCAAACTAAAATTATAAGTGCAAGCTACTCGTCAATCATGAACAAACAGGATTTGCTCAGAGAGGTTGTCGTCAAATACATCGACTACTTCTACCCCGTGTGAGTACATTTAGTTATATTATGAAGCCGGTGCCCTCTGGCGCATTGCGGCTTTTGTTATGTCAGGCTTCTGGCTTGTAGTAGCGCTGCGGAGGAAGTGGCAAACTTCAGCTGTTTAGCGAACCGGTAAGTCGGTGAAGGTTTCACGGCAATGACTGATCTGCAGCCCGACCGATGATTGAAAATAATGACCGTTTGACGTCAGCGCCGTCAGTTTAACCCGACTCCGTGTATATAATATGTAACACAGCTGCTGTATCGATCCAGACCACTAAGAAGCGAAACGGTCACCTATACATTGTTATACATATCTAATATTTGAAGTTGCCGTTGACCTCGAACAGCCCAGACACTGGCATTGATCTTTCATCGAAGAACCTTCGAACGCTTGTATTGTAATAGTGGAGTACCTCTATTTTATATATACTTTTACTTATATTACTAAATATGTTTGTAAAACTCCGACGAAACATAACAAAAAAAAATCAAATTTATAACTTAATTCAAATGTTAGCCGAAAATGTATTCTTTTATTATTAATTCATTCATAAAATTGCTTTACAGTTTAAAACTAAAGGGAAAGCTTTCTAGCGTGACTTTTTTGCGTGACAATCATTGTCCAGTGAATACGCTCAATAGCCCATTCTCATTTTATGGCCCAACACAATGCCTACATTTTTGTAAAAAACAAAAATAAAATTTATATCAAGTGATGTACTTCGTTCATCAGGAATATTAATTGAGATTGCCTTCGTTAATGTAACGGTACAATTTCTTGTTAATTGACGCCATCATTTGATGGGGTATATAATTGTGAAACAAAGCGAGATTTAACGGTCATGGTGTGGCTGCGGCTGGTGTCGACATACTCCGATTTCCCTTCAACGGCCTTGTCAGCGTAGTCTCACGATAATACTGCATCGCTGTTACCATGTTATTTAACGCGGTACAACTTTTACACGAAAGTTATATTCGAATATGTTTAATTGCATTATGGATTTTAAGAACCAAGTCATTGACAGTATGAGAGGCATATAAATTCGGATTTAGGGGTTCGTTGCCCCCTACATTTCTAAATATCTTTGTCTAAAAACTAGCAAACTTATATGTATACAATAATATATTACATCCAACTGCAACATATTCTAGTCTGAAAGCCCGTCTCCCATTAGTCACAATACGCATTATGACTAATGTTAAAATTACATGAGACCTGCATATTTATGTATTGACCTTTGCTTTTAACATTAAGTATTGTAGCACAACGTGCGTGATTTACAAAACAAAACACTATTAATAAAATTACTCATAAATACTCCGATATATATTTATTGCAAAAAGCGTTACACTGATAATATTGAGTCATACATTGAAATAAGTACATGATAAATAAAATTATGCCCTTTTGAAAAATCATGACAAAAATATCAACTTTATTAACATTTTGCTTTGTTTAAAAATTATAACATTGAAGAGTTAGCAGCAAAGAAATGCCTTTTAAGCGTCTTACATGCTTATGATCTTAGGAACAGGTATTAATAATTTTAGTCGACTGACAATAACTAGAATAGACATTCGCCTTCCTATATAAACTTTCTCTGGTTTAAGAGACGGTTAGAGCAGCACTTAACCAGCCTTTTGAAAAACACCAAATGACTATTACAACTTCCTCTAGTTTATCCATACAAATAGTTGAATGCTATATTCTGACTTTTGTTCTTCGTCTATGAATAGGTAACTTTTGATATCCCTATAGTAATTACATCCGTAAATGTCAATGTACTCGGAGTTAAATCTTTAGGTGTCCGCGTCTCCCAATAAACACTTAAAAACCTTTGTCATCCTGGAACAATGAACATCACTCGTGTTGTACCTAAAATGGTAATTTAGTATCTTGACTTTTATATTGTTTTCCCTGAACTTATCATCTTTATTAATAAACGTGACCTTTCGAAACTTACAATCACTTTTTTATATACAAGTGGCGTATGAATTCTATTTGTTGTGGCATATATTGAAAGATGATATTTCAAGAGGGGGATTAATTAAGGTCTCAATAAAAGCATTTCTTAAATTAAGTGTGAATTTGAATTTCATTTGAAGTCGACGTCTAACCTTTGTTGGTTTTGTTGTGTGCTGTTGTAAAGTGAACGTCGGACTAAACAAATACGCACGTGCGTGATGACAAAACGCTTATCAGTTCTTTGTCCACAGCCAGTGTACTCTAGAAGGTGTATAAGCATTATTTATATCACCATATTAATGTCGTATCACACTGGTCGATAATCCTTCACATGCTCCTGTCTCGTTATTAGTATTTATTTAATACGTCCAATAAGTAAATTGTAAATTTCTTTTTTATTTTCTACTATGTATAAATGTTAAATTGCATAGATTATTCTTCTCTACGGGAGTTCATTCTGATCACAATCAACAATTTGTTCATTGTATTTATAGAATTCACT
The DNA here is from genome assembly GCA_018231745.1 of Danaus eresimus. Taxonomy (NCBI): domain Eukaryota; kingdom Metazoa; phylum Arthropoda; class Insecta; order Lepidoptera; family Nymphalidae; genus Danaus; species Danaus eresimus. The sequence continues at coordinate 5,854 of DVQP01002589.1, forward strand.
TGTCATCTGAATTGTCGAGAGCTTTCACTATTTTTTTGTTTCTGCTTGGACCGGCCGACTATTCATTTCGTATGGACCATATACACTTCGTCAACGCCTTATGCAATCAGTGACAAAAATTTAAAACTAGTTTCCCAGAAATAAGCTCAGAGAAAGCCAATATTATCTCTATTTGTTCCATAACTCGGTTTTTGGATAGCTTTCTAATTTGTTTAGTAATCAACGGATCTCAAGTGAGCTATAAGGACATTGAATGTCATATGTAAGGCGTCGCTGGTTGCGGTCATACGGTACATACGAGTTATTCAATACTCCAGCAACGGAGCGGTCGAAATGTACACCCAATCAGACGTTAATGCTTCGTTGGATCCACTTGAGCTCTGCTATGTTCACCTCAGTGACGCGGCACGGAATCCATGGTCGGAGAAAGTCATGTCCGCATAAAGTATACTATCTGTGTGATGATTACGGACCTGATTGGATCATAATGGATAAGACGGACAATTTGCAACTGTAATGCCACGATTGTATGCCAACAACTAGACTGTGTCGGTACATATTCAACGTGCACGTGGACTTACAATGCAGCCCGTTTAAACGTTAAACGGACTCGCGATTTATGCTTTCTTTTGTTTACAAACCGGAAACTCCAGCGATAAAATCGTCTTGTTGAAAAACCAAACGAAACCTCTCGTCGGCAGTTGTTGGTTTTTTACCAAATCCAAAGCTGTCTACCATATTATTACACCTAGATACATTATTATTTTATACTTCTATTAGATGGGATTATATAAAAATATTAAATACTGTTATAAATATCTAATTTTATCGACAAATTTAGAGTGTGTGTGTAAAGGAATGCAAGTCTGTAATTTTATAAAGTATTGTTCTGTTTATTGCTTCATAGAGGTCACAAGGGGGGTCACTGCTCTTGCGTTATTTATCTACAAACACAATGTTAATGTAATCATCCGTAAACCGAATTGTAGAAACTAATCTTCTCGTAAACAATCTTTTTATATAGAAAATTACATTTAATACAGCAAACACTAAACTTATTTAAATAACTGAAACGACACACTTTTCTATATATTACAACGAAATTTAAATTCGTTGACAAGCATTTTATAAATGCATTCCATTACAATAAACATTATGAACATACATAACTCGTCTTTAAGTGATTTTTTAAGATTATTAATAATTTATAATGATGTAAGTTTTCATTATTGCAAAATTTAAAAAATATTTTTCATGCAATAAAGACTTTAGGGCTACGTTTGTATTAAGAAATTTAGTATTTTGCTGAACTTATTCATACTTATTTTTTGTATTTCATATAAGTATTTATTATATATTTTTTATGAAAGGTAATATATTTTATGTGTAGTATGTATATTTTGTTCAATAAATGGTAACATTTAAATTTTTGTTGTTTCAGCGCATCGGGTACAAGCGCCGTGGCCATCGACAATAAGATCGAGCAAGCTATGGTAAGCAGATATTATGTTTACTTCACCTGTCACAAAATATTGCAATACAACCAAAATAATAATTGTAACATACAAATAATGCCATAGTTACATATTATATGTACCTATGACATTACAATGTAAATCATTAGTATATTTAAAATCGCGGAATCAATAACATTTCGATTGTTTGATACTGATCTATAGAGTACTCTGGCTACGTGACCAGTCTATTCTGTATTATGTCTTGCCCTTTATTATACCATAATCGTTATAAAAATTGTAGGATATAGAACAATAAAAACTATAAGTATAAAGAAAACGTCGGGCTGTATGTATGTGTTATCGTATTTGGTTAAAAAAAAAACACGTTATGAGATTCTTAATAGTCTTTTAATCGATTTGTCTATTTTTGTTTATTTTCATACTATTTTTTATATTCGATTTAAATAAATATGTCATTTAGTGTTCCATTCATATTCTATTTTCGATATCAACTTTATGTTTAAAAATCTAATTAAGAAATATACTACATCATGAATTGGTTTCATCAAAATTTTAATTTTAATAGTTACGACAGCTTACAGTTATAATAATATAATATTGAATGTTAATGACATTTCATATATTGGATGTAATGTATTCGTGTTGAGCAATAGGTAATTTACGGCGACAATCCGAATAGTCAAGTATTAGGAAACTTGAAAAGGACAGACAATTAAAAAAGGTATTGCGTATGTAGGGCTTGCTAGTACAGTGTAACAAAATAATAATAAAAAACAACATATCCGGTACACTTGTGCCATATTTTTTGTATATATCTCATTAAGTTCACAGTAGACTTAAATTGTCTCCTATACGGTTCGATACATTTGAATACGTAATATAGGTTCAATCAAAACTTACTTAATTGAAAGGTTGTGTGTCGTACGTTAGAAATTTTATAGCCTTTTCGATCAATGATTTTATGTAAGAACCCCGTCATGTACAAGTCTGCGATGCGCCATGCACTCATTGATACAGCGCCAATCGATTAACCTCTGACAGTGAGCTTGGAAGTGTCTAGAACATTATTTATATGTTCTTTATATAATTTGGTCTCCTTCCAATGAAATGATTCGTTTAATATTTTACAAAACGGTAACGGATCGGAAAGATTTTTATTTCTAACATTTTATTTTATTCAATAAGTTATATATGTCTTAGTAAGTGTTTATATTTTGCTGTTTCGGCCTAAATCGTATTTGTGAGCACCATGTCAGTGTGTCACTGTGTTCCGTCTGATCTCGATGAAGACATTCTGGGAATGCGATAAGAGAAAACAGACTGACTTCATTACAATAACCACATTTACCTCGTAATACTTTGTCGGAATATGTAGACTGATGGCCTTTTTTATTGCGTGGGAAAATGCTTTATATATATTCTCTTGTTTGGAGAGGAAGGAAATCAGGATAATTATGTAGACTCTCGTCCAGAAAAGCACTTACTACCGTCTTAGGCTGCTAGGCCACGGAGCCATAACGAAGAACAAACCCATTCGCCTAGGATTGTTGTTGTTGTTATAGCTTGTTATAGCTAGTTGTTATAGCTTCAACCACCCTGTGCGTAGAATTATGATCTATCAGTTTCTTCTTCGCTTAGTTTTTGAAAATTATTAATAGTGCACACATTATCATGTTATGAAGCCATAAATATATGACAACCCTGAACAGTTAAACTGTTATTATACAAGTTGTTAAAGTTGTATAATAACAAACGTAAATAAAGTAGTGTTATTATGACGCCATATACTTAACTGTAAGGTTTCTCGTTTTTTAAGCTTCTTCTTTTTATTATATAACAAACAACTAATTGGATCATTGAAAAGTAATATTTAAATTGCACGTCAAACACTGTAACTACGAGCACATACAATTTCACTAGTGTATACCCTAGTTTGTGCTGTGCGATCAAAGTTGGTCCGACGAGACAGCATAATATATTGCACTGAATAAACATATACAACATAATGCAACACTAAAAATATATTCAAATTGAACATCTGTTACAAACGAAATGACTTGTATACGTGTTGAATGTTGCTCTAGTTTTTTATGAACATTTGAACACTTGCACAATTTAATGGATGCTCTGTTCTCTGAGTTTGATTTCACGTAATTCAAAAGTTTACATATTCTGTTTTTTCTTCTTTTAACTCACAGACCACTCTAACTCCGCTAATAAATCTAATCCACATAATTAGACTAATACCCTATTGATGTGCAGTAAATGTGATCTGTCCGTAATTCAATTGTAAATGAATCGTACTTAGTTTCAAATTGTTTTGACTCCAGCTGTATATTAATAGTTCGTCGGATCAGATCATTAAGGCGAGCTTTATTTGTTGGCCCAACTGTACGATTGCAATTGTTATTCATATTTGTGCATTACTAGAGTCTCAATTCTATAATTATCAGCCACATGGCCTCAGGCGATTGACCCCAATCCGTCCTTAAAGCTAACAACATCGTGTAGTATTTTTAATTTCTATCATTCCCTGTAACACCAGCTGCATTTGCTCTTTTCTTTCTGCATTCAATAATCCAACGATTAATTTACATTTTCAATTTATTTGTTTAACATTAGTATCAAATACGTTGTCATTTATGATCACATATATTTTTTATGGTATTTAATTTGGCATTCATTATTTTATTATGATTCTTATGTCGTGTTATTTGATAAACATTTCTTGTGATGATTACTTAAATTATATGTTGGGTATATTACAGATAGAGATCGCGATTAATTATTTTTATTTTGATAGTTTTTTTGACTCTTAAAATTTCTTTTTTATATGTATTTTTTTCATAACTTTAAAATTTACCGCTAAGAATAAATTGATTACTTTTTATGTATTAATTTATTTTTAAAAGACACTTGAGGGAAAATACAGAAAAAAAACAAATATGAAAGCTGTCTGTATATATATCTATCAAATATATCTACGACAAATATTGACGTAGATATATTTGATTCTAACATTGTATTATGAAAATGATCAAACGACTTACGCGACGCCGGTTCTCCTTGAACCGAGATGGAGCGTTCCTAAAGTACCTAGCGTCAGTAGCATTGCTACATAACACTAATATTTCGTACGCGGGATGTTTTTCTCGTTTGTGTTCTCACCGCTCGCTGTGTGTTACATCATCGCTCTCATGTGTTTACTCAAGATTCGCCCTATTGACGGTCCGCAGCCATAGCTCACACCACTGACCCGAATACCGCCAGCTGAGAGATATCAAGTTAGATGAGCGTTTTATATTTTTTCTTTTGATCGTCTCTAGCTCGCCGATGACCGATCTGTACGTTTTATGTGTCTCGTTTGTTTGACGCTCGTGAAGCTGTGTGAACATTCTCAATTCGCTCGATTCTTATTTGCAATTCTTGCTTCGGAGGCTACTTTTTTATATTCTTGGTCGTTTTACGGCATCGTCACCAATCAGCTTATATCAACCTTGATACAAAATTAATAATATAAAATACTTCCTTCGCTGTAGTAGCTGTGAATGTGTCGGTGAATTTTGACTTAATTGAACTCCTTATGCAAATTTTCTTTGTGTAAGTGCTTTGCATGAGCCAACCGTGACCCATTGGGACTAAGAATAGACACGGAAGGAAAGCTGGCTCGCTTGTGGCCCGCTGTGGACACGTGCTCAACTGATCAAACTGACTAGACAAACTTACAAAAAGAAAGAGAGAGAAACAGAAAGAAAGAGATGGGAAAAGTCACGCGACACACGCAGTTGAGTGCTCGCAGACGCACAGAGACGGACTAATTAGCAAACAACCCCATTTGTAGGACTCTCTAGAGGTGTGAATGCATACAAATGTTTAACCATTTTTAGCTCTGTTTGTTGAACATCTCAACCTAACATCAGATATTTTAATGTGTTCTACATACATTAGTTCCTAATTGTTTGAGAATCGTATTATGTACTGACCTCCTTGTACATATAGGTATTATGACTTATACATTATATTTACTTTTTTAAAATTTAGTGCCACTTTAACACTAAAACCGCATTCGATTGACACATTCATGGTTTAATGTGTAATGTGGAAACACGTCACACAATAATCGTGCAAAACATTAATCTCATAATATTTTTTCCACTGTAATTATGATAATAATTATTCTTTGGAAAAAAACCGTCAAGTCCACATAAATTATTATTACTATCAGTAGGATTTACATTGTGCAATTGTTGCGATACAGTAATTTGAAATAAAAACGTTTTTGTAAACAAGTTGATATTTTTGTTCATATTATAAGATCTTCTCAAAAGATTATTATTTTGTTTTTATCTTCGATTTAGATCATTTGAAGGTCAGATCAGTTATCCAACCACCTTACCATCCATCTGTAAATTTAAAGTTGTAAAAACAATAGATTTATTTTTAAACTTTGTTCACTGGTTTAACAAAAGCTGTTAAATTTAGCATCATGTTTTTTCATTAAGAAGAATACAAAAAGAATCTTTAATATAAAGTATTATTGTAAACAATCACAAGTATATTACCATCAGGGTTCAAGATTCTTTCGATAACTATTTGTGTGTAATTCTGGCGAGCTTCAACTCTTTCTTTGGGTCAGATATCAAAGCGTTTCGTCACTCGACCCTCACACCTTATCAGAGCTGTCGGTCTTTTGATAGTACTCGTGTGCGTCAATATCTGTTTACCTCGTGCCTTACGCGGATTATCTGCTGGCAGTCGGATGTTATCCGCCGTGAGGAAGTAGCTTAAAGATACCATTTGATATTTTTTTATATGATTCGTTACTATCTCGCGGTCGTAGGTCATGGATGTAACAAAGAGTATACGTACACACACACACACACATTGTACGGAATATAGCATTGTATGTTAAATACACTATC
>DVQP01002590.1:0-12252 GCA_018231745.1 Danaus eresimus
TTATAATCATTTGCTCTTTACAGTCTTGAATGGTTATAACAATCAAATCTTAAGTTTGAGACTTAATTTTGTCATACATTTCGCAATATTCAAAGTTCAAGCCAAACAAACATGTTGTATAATAATTCAGAGGGCAATTCTATAGATTAAAATGGGGGCGGTTTGAAATAACATTTCTTGGAAGAAACGCCACGGCTGCCAAGAGCTGTGTCGCTCATTGCCATTGCCAGATGAATTTAAGATGTCATTGACCAAATATCACCAGCTCAGGATAGTCCATATCCGATAGCTTTAAGCAGTCAAATTGCTAAAGTAAAATCGAGTCTACAGGACCCTAAAATATTTCGGGCTACATACAGCAATCAGTTGAAATAACAAACGTAACATATAACTTAGAACCTTAAATATGAATGTTTTTCACGTCAAATGAGATTAAATTACTGTGGCTGTGGCAGTGTGGCTAATTATCACCTTAAATGTTGTTCATAAACATTATGTCCACCATAACTTTAACCGGCATCAAACGAGGATACAGTTTTGATCTTAAAGAATTTAACATCCTGTCTACACTATTATTTTCATATCTTTATCTTTTATGTTCAAAGAATTTATTCTCGATTCGGTCCGATTGAAATTTTGTCAAGTTAGGATTGAAAAATAGATAATTTTAAACAAGTATATTACATGCCACATGAAGTCACAATGTAGATATACTTCAAAACGTCATTTGCTATTCAAAGACGTAGGGTTGATACTGTTATTGACGTTAGGTTTTCTGAAATTTTATTTTTATATAATGTTTTTTTTTCAACTAATAATTAAAATAAAGTATCATAGATTGAACTTTTCCTATAATAATTAATTTTGAAATGTTATTCTATCATTCTGTGCTAATTATATTTAAATACCAATAATTTAATATGTTCTTAAAAAATTATGTAGTTACCAAACTATGCAAGCGTTAGAACATTCGTTAAATGTAAAATTAGCAAAGCATAAACAATATCATACTAACTTATATAATATATATTTATATGAATATATTCTTTAATTAAGTTTTTCTCAGTCGGGAATTATTTAAAATTATAAAATCGTTGCCTGATTTTAACCTTGCAATTTTTTTATCACTTAGCACAAGTTTTATACTTTTGATGTATAAATATCCATACATCGAATACTCAATTCCACGTTAAATATTAAAGTAGTCGGAACTATTAAAATATTAGAAGTCAGATTATAAGGGTATCAGATTTTAACACAACTAGAATTAACTACTTAGTACTGTGTATTTTTATAACACACACTGCTATTTAAAATATTTTTATTAGTATATTTTAAACCCTTAATAAAGCATGCATTATGAATATCTATAATGTGAACAGAAACGTAAATATTGTAGACTGTCAAAACTACTTTTCTGCGATGTGTCAAATGTCAATTTACAGTGTCAGTTTTCATACAAACATTTTGCTATTTTTAGTTTTATACCTTTTCCCACGTTTTCTATGAAGAATTATTCAGTTCGTTCTTAAATCAGTTATATCAAGACATAGAAATTGTAGTTTTTGATCTAAGTAATACAAAACATGGGACGAAAACTGCAGTCAAAGCTGACTTCCAAGAAGAAAAATGTTAAAGAAGGAAATAGATTTTTGCAGCAAAGTCGGAAAGAATTAGCAGTTTTAGTAGATACATTACTTAAACTAACCAGCACGTTTCAAAGTACGGGTAAAAGCTTTGAGCACCATTTACAAATTGAAACAATTATCAAAGAAATTATAAATATTGAATCCATTTCAAATAAAAGTACAAACAGACAGAGGAAATTATATATAGAAAAGTATGTCAGTTGGTTACATGAACATGGAGCTGAATTTGAAGGTACATCTTATATATTATAGTTACTCGATTGATTTTTCAGACATTTAAAGTGAATGTTTGGATACTTTCAAAACCACATAGAAAATTAGAAAATCTCACTCAAATGAAACTATTTCATATATTTTCAGGAGTGGAAATAAGTGAATTTGATGGTTATGGGTTTGGTTTGAAGGCGACCAAAGATTTTTCAGAAGGATCACTTATATTAACTGTACCTGGTAAAGTTATGATGAGTGAAAAAGATCCAAAAGCATCCGACTTATCAGAATTTATTAACATAGATCCACTTTTACAAAACATGCCAAATGTTACCTTAGCATTGTTTTTGCTATTAGAAAAGAATAATCCCGGTAAGTGAGTGTTTATTCTAATATTGTTTCACAAAGATAGAAGAAATTTGCTTCATTTCTTAAACTTTCAAATGATTATGAATCAAGTTATGACACAATTACATGTTTGTTTGTGATTTCTAAGTTTATATTTAGCTATAGGATATCTACAATACCAACTAATATGACACTCAATATTAAATTATGTCAAACAATTGTATATGTATAAAAATACCTTGTAAAAAAACTATTAAGTAATCTAAGAAGATGTGTCTACTTTATTAATTCAAAGTATAATATAAGCTGCATCAGGTTTAGATATAATAATGTATTAAAAAAGTTAAATACTCAACAAATTCTTGCTATGTAATCCAGTATTTTTTTTTTTTAATTAGTTTAAGTACAAAAAGTCAATATTTTCCATTGTTCTACATAAAAGTAACTAGATGATTAATTATTAGTTTTAATAAGAGTTAATGATGGCTTAGCGTTGGCAGTTCAATAGCCAGCAGTTAAGAGATATTTATAAATTTTTTTTGATAAAATGTCCCCATTGCTTAAAATAATGCTTGTAAAACTTAACAGATAATGTAATTCTAATATTGTATTTTAATATGTTCCATAGTATTTATATATCAAGTTAACTAATATTGATGATTATTTATGATAATTACTTTTTTTATATATATGGTAATTTCCTTTCCAGATTCTTTCTGGAAGCCGTACATTGATGTACTGCCAGAGAAATATTCTACAGTCCTATACTTTACCTCAGAAGAACTAGCCGAGCTGAGAGTATATATATTAAGCAGTAATTAAAATAAATTACTGTGATTGCCAGTGTAAATATGAATTAATCATTTGTTTCAGCCTTCACCTGTTTTTGAGACTTCATTAAAACTGTACAGAAGTATTGTAAGACAATATGCCTACTTCTACAACAAAATTCACACAATAGACTTGCCAGTTCTCAAAAATCTACAAGATATATTCACATTTGATAATTACAGGTGAGATATACATTATTAATAATGAAATAATTAATGCATTATTAAAATAAGTTGAGAGAGAAAAAATAAATTTTTTACATGAACATTTAAAGTAAGTAAATATTGGTAGGGGTAATAAAAAACACTTTATTGTTATAACAAATTTATACTAAAAATAAAGAACATAAGAATAAAATAGACTTGTATTGCACATGCCGTTTAATACTGAAATGTAGAATATGCCTACTTTTTAAAAATAGCCAAAATGCAGAGATTCAACAAAATGAAATTATTATATAGGGGTTGTAAATTAAATTAAATTAAGCATATTAAGTGTGATCTATACAGATAATATTACTGATACGGTTTTCTTAACGAGTCCCACATGTATTCCGGAGACTCGCTTCCTTCTCGGGGGTCAATGGAATCTATGGTATAAATATTACTGGACAACATAGGACTTTTACTTCTAGTGCTGCTGTTTAGTTTTTGAGCTTTCCTATTTTCAAATACCGGTGTTGGGACACACGCGTCCTCTGTGGTTTTTGTCTTATTGAATATTAAGCTTTGCTGTTTCCATTTTAAAGCGGCGTATGTTAGCAAGAATAAAATCAATGCTAGACCTATTATGCTTATCGTGGCCACTGTCACAGATCTAGTGTTATTGGAAACGGGTATCTCCGCTTGAGCTCTTGGTGGAGGTGGATTTGTTTCATAAACATTAATCTCTAGTAAGTCATCTGTGCCAATTTTGTTATTGAATTTTTCCAAATTCTCCAAATCCTCAAATATTAGTGAACCACCGTCAATTGTGTCTTTTATATTCTTCTTAGATAGATTTGGAACCTCATCTGAAATAATAATATTTTAACCTATTGATTTTAAAACACAACTTATTTATATTAACATATGTATATACACATTTCTGTTACCTTTAGCTAACGTTTTTTCATTATTTTCTTGGTGATTTGTCTGCATTAATTTTATTAGATCATTCCACGTCACAGATTCCTTGAGTCCATTGAACGAACGTCCATCTCTTTCAATGCCATCTGTTATTGAAGCATCTTTATTTAGAACATAACTATCATTAATAGTCGTATCATCAACTTTGCTAAAATTCTTAAATAGTGATATAATGCCCATGTTTTCTCCAATTTCGTTCACGTTATTGCCGAAATCCATGACGACTGGTATGTTTAAGTTCGATGTGTTTGGGTCTAATGTTGTAGTTTTGGCATCATGTAAATTTGCTTCTAAGAGAGCCCTCAGAGGATATGTCTCTTTGGATATAGGTTCTATAAGTGATTTTGTGAGGAACGGTTCCGGTGGATTCGGCTCTCTAGATGCGTTATGGAATATGTCTGCTAAGTGTAAATGACTAGATCCTCGTTCTCGATGAGCCACTAATTCACTTAGCGTCATATTCCTCTCTTTTAAAATCTCGGTGAGTCTAGCATTTGCTGTAAATTAAAAATAATTATATTCTAAAGAGTTTGAATATATATATTTTACATTGTATTGTTCTACTTACTCAGACTGTCATTGAGGATCTCTTCTATTTCCATGTTAGCAGTTTCTTCAGTAGTAAATGTGCTCGGTGTCGTCGATTCTATGTTAATTTTTGTGGTAGGTAGTTTTTTGGTTTTTTGCATGTTTGTAATACTTTGAACAGATTCTGTGGTTAAGAAATCTTCTAATGTTGAAAAGTCGTTATCGTCAATGGCATTCGTCGTTTTTGTTTGTGTTTTAGCTATAAATTCAGAAGCGGATACGAAATTAGCTTCACCAAAAACATGTTGCAACGCTATGTCATCCGGATATTCCGTGGTTGAAAATCTTTGTTTTTGTCTTTTTCTTTTAAGCTTGTTAGTGAAGACTTGACGTCTAAGATCCGATGTGCTTAGAATTGGTTTTATGGAAGAAGTTATGGACTTCTCTGAAACAATAATGTTTTCAGTTTCTTCATCTTCAATACTTTCAGTGGTAATCTGAATGTTATCTATTACAGTACTTGAAGGCTCAGTACCGATCTCAATAATAATTGGAATTTCTGTGTCCTCGTAAAGAGCAGACGAATCTGTGGTAGTTTCAAATTGTTCTTGAGTAGTACTATCTTGTGGTGTGTAATCAGTAGTAGTTATATTGTCAGTATTATATTCGTTTTCGTTATTACGCTGTGTTTTCACATGCCCTAATTTTACTCTTGATGGTAGATATTCTTTCCATTCTCTCGGCCTGGATACGTTTCTGTTATTTTTGTATTTGAGTGCAGATTGCGCTATGAGATCTCTACTTAATTGCCCTTTAAATGTGTTATTGGTCATCGCCCTCATTCTTATTTGTTTTCGAACGGGATATCGTCGTCGTAAGTAGTGTTTAGTATAACTTCTAGGAGCTTCGGATACTACTGCCTCTTCACTTAATACAGATTCAGCACGTCGCGTTAGTGTATCTTGAGGTTTATTTTCACTTGTTGTGCTTCGTGTACTGTACGTATCCATTAAGGTTGTTGTTTCTAAGTTGACATTTTCATTTACTTCGTATTCGTTGTTTGTCTTCATATTCCGTGACGGGTCTATTTCCAATGCTATTTCCGGCACCACATTTTGGTTCGATTTTTGATTATATGAAGATTCCTCTTTTTTAAGTGCCGTTAAAGCTCTCACATTTCCTTGCAGCAGATCAGCCAACGTTAGGTTATTCTGTTGTAGAATTTCGCTTAAACTTTTTCCTTTTGATCTTTTTAAAATAGATTTTAGAGATTTGGGATCCAAAGGGCCATATTCCTGAAAAATAATACTTATGTAATAAGAATTTTCTTTTTATATAGGAAACACATTTTTATGTTTTATTATTATCTTCTTACGACTTTAAATTAATTCTTATTGTTCTACTACATTGGTTATTGATTGGTTAGTCACAAGACTTGGTGTAACATCTTGTAATACCTGAAGCAGTATAAATCTAGGTTGGCTTAATAAATGTCTCTTATTAATTGTCACTATTTTCGATACACTTTTTTCTACTTCCACAGTCAATCCAAACTTAGAATCTGTTAATGGCTTGTTCTGTTGAAATTAGAGCTTATCAGGGATTTTGTTTTATTGTACCAAACACGATAAAAAATTAGAAAATCTTTCCCTTAACCTAAATATAAAATTATAATTTACCTTGACTTTTTCATCATTGACATTGTTATAGCTGGTCAGATCTTTCTCTCGTATTTTATCCCTCATCTTTAACATACTATTATTGGAAATCACTGTAGGAGATACAGCAATTTCTGATGAAAATTCTGATAAAGATGCCTCATCGTCACCCTTGTCTGCCTCTTGTTCATAATTTATTTCTGATAGGTCAGTAAATTGTGGTTCGTTTTCACTCTTATCCAATTCAACTTCTTCGATTTTCGTATAGTCATTGTTTAAACTGTAATCTTTATAATTGGTCTTAGGTATTCTCGTTTCCATAACTTCAACTGCCTCTTTATTCTGTTCGCGTTCATGCTGTCGGTAGTCATTGAACTCGCTTAATTCCGGCCACTCATCTTGATTTGGCCTCTTTCTTCTCTGTCCCCTCCTTCTCTTCCTTTCTCTTTCTGTACCAGCGTCTCTCCATCGTTTATTGTCATTCGATTCCCGTTGCCCGATTCTTTTACGTCTCCTTCCCGGTGTATCCTTGGTTTCTTGTCGATTGGGTCGCGTTTGTTCTGTATAAATGTATTTTTCATGTGATGAAAGATCATCTTCATTAGACGTTAATGGCCTTCTTTTGCGTTTTCTTCGTCTTCGTCTTAGGGATTGATCTGAATTTATGTCATCCCACATTTCATCTTGAGCTATCGGAGGGGATGGGGTCATAATAGGAGCAGCTTGCATGTTCCGCCATGGCTGTAAATAACAATTTTAATTTTATGTTAGCACTTCATGTAATCCATAGTAAAATTATATGTAAACGTAAACCACTCGAAAGAAGCACTAAAGATGGCTTAGAAAAGTGTAACACATGTACACAACATGGTTTTTATTTCACTTGTAAATGTTATTCTATAGTACCAGCTAACATAAAGATGAGAAGTTGGAATTTAATATTCTAACTTCAAAGCCTAATTTGTTTTTATTAATTTTTAACGTACTATGTGGCAAGTACAACAATTACGTAACCAATCGTCTATCTTGATGACGTCATGCTCAGAATACCTTTTTCTATACCTCACAAAAAAGTTACGTTAAAACAGATAATTTTATGTTTTTTTATACTTACCGTAAATTAAATTTAACGATGAATTATTTAACGATTTCAATAAACGACATAGACATTTGAAAATATACAGATATTCCACAATTACTTAAAATGTCGTATATAAAGTTGGTAAATAGCTATTTCCAAGTAAAAATAAGTTACAATCAAATCAATTATCAATTACGGATCATTATCAACGGCTCACCATTGAGTTATATCACGATGAAAGCTGATTACAACACAGATGTCATAACGTACTAGGAAAGTTGAAAGCGGGGACCGGTTCCAAACAACATACCGTCTTAATATAAAATTTTATGCAAAACACAATCATATTATTTTATAACATTACGTCTCACGGCACCAAACATAAGTAACATACAGTATACGTTGCATGTGTCTTTTTCATTTAAAATCTCAGCCCATTAGTTTTGTTTTCGATTGAAATTTTCGGCTTTTCAATTTCAAAAACCTAATTACGATAAGTATTTTATATACATGAATCTATATTATATGCATACATAGTCATGCATTATATACCAGTCCGCTCGTCTAGTGACTTCCTTAACATAATTCCAGATTTTCTAAGTCGTCAGACTTGTTTTTAGACAAGATCATAGGTGTTTCCGCTTTCTATAAATCCATATATCGATATAAAACCTGTCCTTAAATTTACTAGCGTATTAAATTTCCCTAACAAACAATATAAGTAATTTAAAGTAATACTTTTGTATTAAGAGTATTAACTGATATCTATTGTAGGACTCTATCGATTCGACAGTTTTTTTCATATTTATACCCATTAGGTCACCCATCGTAATAATCAAAGCCGCTGTAAAAAATCCTAAATAATTAATGTTAATGTTAAATATAGTATTAAAAACTTTAAAAGCTATTAATGATTTTTTATAGGTCCTGAATTAAAATGGAAAGTATTTTCTAATTTGAATTAAATTTACTCTAACAAAGCGTAGTAGAGTTAGTAGAGTAGCGACTCTACGCTATATCTTTGCTCGTATTTTTTTTTATATCCAGTTAAAGTTTATCAAATACAGGGTTGATTTACATATAAGTGACATAATTGGCAATGTTTATTGCTATATATTTGTTAATTAACTTTTCTGTATATATTTTATTCTCCAACTTATTATTCTAATACTAATCATCGGCTACAGTCAACGAACGAATATTTTACAAATATATTCTAGAGGTCGAAGATATAAATTGTGCCTGTCGACTTACACATTACACTACATTTGATAATATTATTTTATTTGAAGTATTATAATAATAGATTATTCTCTTTATTAAGCTAAGTTTGTCTAACTCGGAAGAAAAAAATCACCTATAAATTATTTATCTATCTATATATATATGTTGTACTTATGGCTTATTGGATGATTGGATTTAATTTCAGCATAAATAAAACAAACGCTCTCGCCAAGTTCACAGTTTTCTTGTGTATTTTTTAGTGTTTACTTTTGACGAGGAACTCATTTGATTCATTTCTTGTTTATAATTTTACTGTAACATGGCACTTTGCGTGGCAGGTTTCTTTATAATTATTATAATACGTTTAAAAACGGGAAACGTATTTTTTTCAATAAACATATATTTTGATTTTCATTGGCTGTTATAACAAACCTTTTCTAAATGTGTTTCACCGACATCCATAGACCTAGGTCTCAGTTCCCTGTAATTCTGCTCGAAGTCGTCTTCTGCGGTGTGAACTATTATCACTAATGCTGCTAGCGTGCTGAGTAAAGGCATAGCGAACTTAAAAACACCCATATTACACCGGAAAACAAACGAACAGAACGTCGGCACGTCCAAACTGTGCACCGCAAACACAGCTTGAGAAAATCAAAGATAGAAAAAAAAAAACAAACACGCTCTACAAATCTATTGTCCGTTGTATAAATTCAACATAATTTATTTACAAACACACCGATAACGCCCGTTGAATCTCGATAAATGTTCGTTTTATTGAGAATAATGTGAGATTTCTAGTCAGTTTTCCCCTTTTTTTTTGTAATATATTTTTGATCGTGAAAGTGACGCGATACGTACGCGCGCGGCTGTGCCGTCTGTCGGAGTGGTTGGTGTCTCGGGCTTTGTTGTGGGAACTTTGCTATGTGCTTTTCTATTTCGTATACAGTTTTAACAAACCCTGATAACATCGAATGAACAAACAACATGTATATTTGTTTTTGTCTAAGAACAATAAGCGGATAGCAAAATATTTTTAATTACATCACAATCATTCAAATACAATACTTATAGTAAGCGCAACTGACATTGTTTTGCTGTAATAAACATTTTCCTTCTATTCTTCGATGTCATATGCTTATTTTATATATGATTATATTTTTTGATGTCATTAAAGTATATAATTGACAGTGAAAATTACTGATTTTGCATGTATTATGTTATATTTTAAGAGTTTTCCCTTGTATAGCACTAGGCGATCACATTATGTGAAACTGCATTTCCTCACGCGTCGTCTCCCGCGCGGAATTCACTTCTGAATTATCATTCCGTATCTGGAATTAAATATTAATCATTTATAAACGGTGTCCTACTTTCAGTTTTTCACTTTTATCTTTCATATATGTTTTTATTGTAAAAGTTCTATTATTAATATATGAGATTCATTTTATTCGATATAAAACTGGTTTTGCCAATTATAGTATTGGTTTTTCTTCTATCGGCTTCCGTGACAATTATTTGTTTTTTTTATTCATCACTCTCTTTACAAACGGCGACCACATCACAATTTCAAGCCGCCTTGGTTTCGATATTTCACTTTTTTTATAACTTTTACAAATCATTGCATAACATTCAAATCCTTTATATAAATATATATATAATGTTCTTTAAATCTTTATGCAAAAGAGCAGTAGTAAAGCATAAATAATACATAAATAAATATTTATAAAATAAATGGATCGAAACGCTCAATCAGCGTGTGTGATATCAAATATAAATATCATAAAAAAAAACTTTCTCCTTTTAATATGAATTATTTGAAATTGATCGTAAATATACGCCCGAAAATAATCTTAATATTTCTATACAAATCTAAATATAACACTCTTCTCAATTTTTTTTAAATTTTATTTTAATATATGTATATCTCGGATGGATTTCATTCGTTAATGTAGAATCTTTAACGAGTCTCTCGGTCTCATCTATAAAGTAACAGTTCATTGTTTGCTTAGTTTTCACACACTCTTACTTTTCTTAACCTCGCCATAAGCTTAAAGACTTACACCGCTTGTTTTTATTTGCATGTAAAAATTTATATGATAAGCAATTTTAATATAATAATAATTTAATTAGAGAAATAAAGCAGGTGTAACTTAACTGATTGTTGTATCAGCTGTGAAAGTTCCGTGAAAATCGGTCCAGCCGCTTAAAGATTATCTGGAACGAAATGACAGATAAACAAAAAAATATTATATGGGCATCAGTATTTGGTATATATCAATAATATGCGTATAATAAATTAATTAATATCGTAGACAAACGTTCTAATTTTATTTGTTTGTATTTAATAATTATTGATTTCTAACAAATAACTGTATTATTAGTGACTAACAAAGAGAATAAAACCGCTAAGTTTTTAATGTGAATCGTCTAAAGTGAAAACTGTTGTTCAAGCACATCATTACGTGGAATGACACGTGCGATCTACAGAACGTCAAATGATTTTATCAAATACTAGCTGTTACCCGCGACTCCGTCTGTGTAACGAAAATAGTAATAAACAATGAAAATTATGAAGCTCTGTATACGCCCTGCCTCACACTCGCGCGTTATAATTTCGAGATGGGGATTCCGGGTCTTGATGAAAAGTACCCTAAATTACTCCTTATTACATCAGCTATCTGCCAATAAAAGTCCCGTCAAAATCGGTCCAGCCATTTCAGAAATAAGCCGGAACAAAAAGACAGACAGGCAGACAAGAATTGTAAAAAATGGTTTTTTGGGTGTATGTATCATATATGTATTAATATGCATGTAGTAAATAACGGTTATTTTAATATTAAACACAGACACTTAAATATTATTTATTTGTACAGATAATACTTTTATTTAAATTATAAAATATTTTAAAGGAGCAACATTGTAATACATTAAGTATTAAATTATTCAATAACATTTTGATTAAAATTCCGCTTATGGCAGAACTTGTACGGCGAAGATTTTAATTTTAATTCAAACTAAACGCATAAGTAACTTAGTACGTATAAAACTATATTCTAAACAGTTTTTAATTACTTTCCTATTATTATAGTAATGAAATGGTAAATTTCACTTTCAACCGCATTCTATTAAAGCTTATCCGTTTACAAGAAGCGCCGACGTTCACTTATAATGTAGTTAAACGATGAAAAAAATACTTTTCGTCTTATATTACTATATATTGTAGTCTTATCAAAATATCTTAGTATAACTTACTAAAAGTTTTTATTCACTAGATACGGAACGTTAGCACATTTTCATTAATAAATCTACTCACATTAACGTAGGCTGTTAAATGAACTAAAAACGCCTCGTATGTAGTGTGAGGTTGCGGACTTGTACTAAGCATAAAAGTCTCATAAATATCTCACATTTAATTTTAATAAATATGTCTATGTGTATATACTATTTTTGTAACAGAATTTTTGTTCATTCGAAGACAGTGTATTTTTAACTCTATTTCCATAACAATAAGGGGTTTTTACGTATATACTATATAATGTATAGTATAATAGCTATTTACATAAACATAATGTTGATGGAAATTTCCTTGAGAAAAG
>DVQP01002591.1:0-12248 GCA_018231745.1 Danaus eresimus
TGACGAATCTCTCTTAAAATAAACTTTCTTAAAAATGAAAAGAGAAAGCTTAAAATACAATTATATGATAACAATGTAATGTTAATTTTCTTTTTCAAAGTCGGAGATAATTTCACAAAGGCTACTTTATAATAATTATAAAAGATCAGTGGATATTATGTTCCCCCTTAAAAAAATATTACTTTTCCTCGTTTTTATTACTAAATAAAGTATACATATAATAACTGAAATAAATTTAATAAAGGTGACTCGAAAATTAATAATAATATTAAAAAAGAAATTTGAGTTTCGGTGAGTTGAAATTTCGTTTAGACTTTAGCACCGATCAATCAATAAGCATTCAGATGATACATCTATCTTATTGATTGATATAATATTAATGGGAATTGCTTTTAAATCACAGCAATATGAAAAGTAAAGCATTTTACTTTTTATTCGTTTCACATGATTCCTAGCCGTGACGCTAGGTGCTATTTTTACGAGTCCGTCGAATAAAATAAGACGAAGGATTAAGGTTTATGTTATAGAAAAAATTAATAAATTTTGTAAATGGTTTCATATGATACAAGAAAAAAACAGCGAGAGAGCTCATTCGCTCTGTACTAAACCTTTAGTAACGTAAAAACATTGATTTAATATTATAAAAACGTAAATGATAGATTCACATTTAAAAGCGTTTCTTTCTTTATCATTTAACATATACATTGAATTTAGTGGCGAATTTTTAATAACAGAAATTAGACTTTGAATATTTGATAAGATGCATTTTAATTGATTTAAATCCGAGCACAAAACAGAGTTCATGTAATTCATACGAACATAGACAAGCTATAGAATAACATGCTTGTTTTAATTGCCCCCATTAAATAATTACATATATAAATCCTTTCTTTATATTTCTATATAATTTTGGAATTGTCTAGTATGGATGATATATAAAATAAAATATATATTAAAAGCTACAGTAAACAACTAAAATAACTGTCACAGATTTGAATTGTTTCTCGATTAACATTCTGTTTAAATATATTTTGGGACAATTTTAAAACTGTAGTTGAAATATAAGTGTCATGGGACAATTTATATTATTTTCCATATGTATGTCGTTACCGAAGATTCTAAGTAACTTTCTAGAGGACGACATCAAAGAGCCAACGTTTTGGAGTGAAATGTGACGTTGGGTTTAATATACGGAGGTATTTTTTATTTACACGAAGGAAATTCTATGATTTTGCATATACTTACATCAGTTTCATATGAAAAATATTTCATTATATGTCACTGTCTCTTCATAATGTTTAATGTTTCCTATTTATAAATAACTTTGGATATGTAATAACTGGATTTTAATAACTTTCCCTAAAAACTATTTAAAATATAAAAAACTATTTAATATATCAATTAAAAAATAAAATTAAATAGTTGTATGTGTTTTTATACACCTACATTTTAAATTAAATAATGTAAAATAAAATCTATTTGTAATATAATGAGGTTATAGTTACAAAGCTGGATAAGTTGAAAAAATCTCGTTCATAAACATTTTAATAGCGATACTAAAATTTCAACAATGAAAGACGTAGTTTGAAGTTGTTTATGTTATAACTCGTAAATCGTACATACGTACATACGTACATACGTGACAATAGTGTACAGGGTGTACAAAATATGAATTCTTATTATCTGTTTTTATTGAAATTAATTGGATAAAAATATTATGCATAACAAATCTACATCACGTTTTACGGTTTCCAATACAAAGTACGATAAAAATAATTGAAAAGT
Organism: Danaus eresimus; assembly: GCA_018231745.1. Classification (NCBI taxonomy): domain Eukaryota; kingdom Metazoa; phylum Arthropoda; class Insecta; order Lepidoptera; family Nymphalidae; genus Danaus; species Danaus eresimus. The sequence continues at coordinate 1,786 of DVQP01002591.1, forward strand.
ATGCAGTCGAAACTAGGAAAAAGCAATTCGTTTTTATTAAGCACTAATACTTTTATATTTATTTAATTACAACGAGTTGCGTTGGCAGGTGTGTGTTGGTGGGTTCTGTATGTGGTTTATACCGAAAAACCTTTGGCTAGTGTCTGAATAGTCCCATTATGTTTAAGTTTCTTATGGCTAAGTGCAAAGCTGTGTGAAATTTAACAGACACGTTCACTTCGTTTTCTTCCTGTTTCCGTGATGGACATCACAAATTTATTTTCAAAACTTAGTTTCTGTGTATGTTTGTGGTCTACTAATTATTTTATTTCCTATTTAGTAGTACACAACAATATCTCAAGCTTTCCATCCGCACTGCTTGGAAAACGAAATCAGTATAATTAAGAATATAGGTCATCGATACTCTTTTCAATATTCTTTAGCTATGAATATCACGGTGCATCTGGCGTTGGTGCTGGTGGTCCTGTTGTCGGTGGAGTCAGCTCCTGATGGAAGGTTCAATAGGAAACAGGAGCGTCCAACCCGAGGATTGGTAAACTTCAACACTCTAGCGGCCCGTAGCTTTGGAAAACGTGACCGGATTGAACGTAGGTCTTTTAATATAAGTAATTTTAAATTAAATATATTTTTAACGTTTACGACTATGTACTAATATAACAATTATTTTCGTCTCTCTTATTTAATATGAAAGTTTGTTAATACTAAGAGCATAAGTAAGTATCATCGTAGTTCATAATTTTTTCTTACCTTGCATAATATCATATGCACTTTGTAACATATAAGGTGTTACATTTCAAAGGCGAAGTTTTACACTTATGTACGTGCTAATGGAGCGTAACAGGAGGGAAAGTTTTGAAATAGGATATAATTGATGTTATTAAAGATGTTTTTATCGTTTAAATCTGTTAAGGCGACGTCAATCAACAGCCTCCACCGGAGCGCACTAATCGTGGTACACCCACTTTTAAGAGCCCCTCTGTTGGAATCGCTAGAGATTATGGCAAAAGAACGCCAGATATGGAATCGGAAGGTATCACAGAGAATTTAATCCACTGGCTGGAATGATCACAAAAATGTCACAATCAATAAACAACTTGGAAAATAATCCATTTATCATTTAAGAACCTTCTAACAAGGTCTCTTATGCGCTTCTCTGTGTTCAGGAAATAATTACCAACAGAATATACTAAAACTATATGTGTAATATATATATATATAACTATATTACACATATATAACTATATGTGTATATATGTGTATAATACCCTTAGGACTGGTATTAATACATTTACATTTCGGTGTCATGTATGATAGACAATACGAATCACTTATGAAGTTATTGTCATCAAAGTATGTCCATAAGAAGCCATACTAAAGTGTAAATGTTATTAAGACGCTTTATATCTATGGCATACATGTGTGACAATCACATTACATTAACACTTCACACGGTTACACTGTCTTGATCCCTCAACAGATGAGCCGAACAGGAAAAAATTTCATTTGAAGGGCCCATTGATGGTCGCTACATACTACGGGAAAAGGACTGATAATGATTACTTAAGAGAGGAAGGTAAATTGCTTCGAAAAATCAGGCTTACAAATACAAAAAACGGCGCTTTCAAACTGTTTACCGCTTCATGCTTATTATATTCGGAGTAAAAATTATGTGGTACTATAAGTTTATGGTGATGTGCATATAGCTTAGTTGGGAGTGTAATAAATAATATACATTTTAACAGAAGAAGTTGTCAGAGTGATTAGAGGGAGTTTCAAGCCAAATGCTAAAATACTTATTGCCCGAGGATATGGCAAAAGACAGGAAGAGCCCAAAGGAGGTAATTAAAGGAGAAAACCTTCAAAATGTATAAATTTTAAGAGGAATTTAGATTGAGATGATGAATCAATCATTCTTATTGGAGTGTTCAACATATTATATCTTACGAAGGGATTAGCGCCTTTCGTGGCTTTTGCTTGTTATATACAGTTGATAAGATATAAAAAGAAAGAAGAATTGCTTAATCAAGTATCTTTAAATATCAAAGCATTGATTATTTAATCGTTTTCTGACAGAGGAAGAAATTAGAGTGACTAGAGGAACATTCAATCCACATTCTAATGTGCTTATTGCCAGAGGATACGGAAAAAGGGAGTCAAGAGATGAAGGTATCAAAGACAAAAAAACGCTCACAATATTGCCACAATACCAATGAAATTTTGGCAATTGTGGGTTAAATACTTTATGAAGCATACGTTAATAAATTAATGTTTATTTATTGACTGGAAAATTCCTTTGGGACGGGTTCCGTACACTAAAACATGAAACTCAAACAAAAAAAACTCATATATGGCTCGCTTTGTGTAAGCTTAATTCACACATTTACAAAATATGTGTGTATGCGTACGTATTGGTAAGATGCGTTAATATGGAAACGCTTAGCTAGCTTTTGTAATTATACTAAGAGTATTTTATAAGCATTACCTGGTATAATTTAATGTGTGTTTTATACCCTACATATAAGACTTATTATTGCTTGTCGCACATTTTATGTATTTTACAACACATTTCGTGACTCTATTGTATCAGAAATGTGGTAGCTTATTACCTATTATGGGAATGTCATTGTGTCGTTAACGTACTGAGATAGTGACATCGTCAATTATTTTGCTTTTACCTTTTAATTGATAAGAAAACTTAGTCAATTAGGTAAAGGTGGCTATTTATAACTGACCAATGAACCTGTGAGGACAAACTGATATGGATAGTTTTATTGAAATGTTATATGTTTTTTAGAACACGAGCCGAATAATTTTTGGGAAAATCTTGAGGCTTCACAGGACGGCGACAGCGGTGATGATGAAAAGACGGTGGACAGGTGAGCTAATTATTAAATAATAATAAGGTTCTAAAAAATATATAGCCTCAAAACTCTATTACACAGGACATTGGAATGTTTTTTTTTATGCCTCTTCGTTCTCATAATAAAGTGACCCCCCCCCCCCTTTTTATATTCCTATGTTTTTTACCTTATCTTAGAAGCGTCACGATAATACCATTCTTAAAATTTGCCATATTTTAAGTAACTTATAAACTTCATTATTAATATTTTCTTATAAAGCTTTTAGCTAAAACAAAATTTTATCCTTTAAATGAACTTACAATAACTCAAAGAAAAGCCAAGTTGAAAAACATACAAAATACTTTAATATTTATAAGGATCCATTAGATTTTTTTAATATGGATCTTTTAAAATTATCTTCTTTTAAAGAATTAATTGTGATAATACCTTTATTGAATATAATTTAATGGGAATAACCGAATATTATACTTAGGTGACTTTATTTAGTATTAATATTCTATACTATGTATATATCATAGAAAGAGATAGATTTATTACTATATAAAAAAAATACAATCTACACGATTTTAAATCAGTTCAAAAAAATTACGACTATGACTCGAATGATTATATTTACATAATGTTTAAACGCAAAACCTAAAAAAACGAGCTTCGAAAATGAAATGACAATTTGTTAGAAGAAATAAAAGCGTAACAAATCTTCTATTTTCGTAACAATATTTGAACCAATCACGTTTTGTTTACACACATTAGCACAGCTTAGATATGAGTTATCGATATTTCAAACGGAATCATATTATTTTGTGATTCTTCTGGATTTTGTATTATTTTTAGCTATAATACGAATTTATATTATGATACTGTATATGTCATCATTATAAATTATGATTTTGTCATGAAATTCGTGGATTTCATTTATTGTAATAAAATATATACACCGCAATGCCTTTCTTCGTTGGTTCATGTAAGCATTTTGTAAGCATCAGTGATTTTAGTTTTAAGTATATTTATGGTCGAAGTACTTTTTACCATCATATATAGAGATGTGAAAAAAAAAACTAAATAAAACTAAAATATGTTTCGTTAAAGTCACATCAACGAATGGCAGTCGGTCAAACCTTGAAAAAAAAATTCTAATTATATAAATAATCGAAGTAATACATTTGAAGTTTTTTAGTTGTAAAGGAATTGAATGATGTTATGTTTATTAGAGAGTACCTAAATGACTTCAAAAAGAAAGATTTAAAATTGCAAACTAAACTTGGTTAAACTAAAACGAATCTAGAATAAAACGAAACGTGACGAAGCTGAAAATATCTAGAATAACTTTTTTTTTTCAATAAATGAATATTAACTCTGTTACACAGTTAAAGAATCGTTGGGCTTCTTTGGCGTACTTTAATTATGCTAAAGTTTGCAATTTGTTTTCGCAATCTCTGTTTACGTTAGTGAGTTTTGTTTTAAATTTAAAACGTTTGTCATTCTAAGAGTAAATAATCTCGTATTATTTTTTAACGTACAAAGACTTGATTAGTTGCTATTTCAATCATATTATTTCAGTAAACAAAGATAATAATATAACTTTGTGTCCTTGTGTTTTGTCTTAAGTCAATATTAGATTTGTAAAATTATAATTCAAATACATGTTAAGCAATCACAAAAGTATTAAAAGGTCAAATGTTATGACGTCTACACTTTTTTGAAAAAGAAAACAATTGCCAAGTTTTCTATGTGCCTCTTATATTTTTAACATATATTTAATTTACGTGAAAAAAAGTAGACACTTAATAAAAATAAGTAGTTTAAAGGATTAATGGTAGAATTGGGGTTAATTTTTACCCCCATATTCAATATTTTGTAGTTAACTCGACTTATAACGTCAGTGGTATAATAAGGTTCTATAAACTAGCGAGTACCTTTCTCTAGTGGGCAGTCACAAAGTTTTGCTATCCTGTCATACTCGTAACATAGCATTGTCTTACTCTATACAAAGAAAAATGACAATAACTTATTATTAGCTTACTTGTAGGTCATTCTATTTATGGTCTAATGTTGAATAGACGTATATAGATGTTTTAAATTAAAATAATCCTAAGAAATTGTTTTCGCATTGGAAAGGCGTATGGAAGTTTAAGATCTGCGTAAAAATAGAACAGTAATTTAATTAGAAATGATGAACATTTCAACAGCAAGTGTATAAAATGTTGCTATAAGTGTTGTAATATTTATATAATTAGTTAATTTAGTATATATTTTTACAGCATTCCAATGGATTGGTTCGTCAATGAAATGATAAATAGCCCCGATTTCGTCCGATCTGTCGTACTCAAATTCATAGACCTTAATCAGGTAACGTCTTTATTTATTATTATTCAATTCATTCATTTGTTTCAACATGTTTTTTTATGTACACATTATATCACCGTATCTTTATATACATATTTATTTATTTATGAATATTTCGTCGAAATATATGCTGTTTCCATAACATTAACAACTTGAAAAATTATGATTTGTATTTTGTTAATATAATATGGAAAAAAGGTTATTTGTCACATAAATATCGCTATATTTAGTACAAACATGGGTATAATTTAACGGATGACTGATGTCCATGGAGAGGTCACTTGTTAAAAGACTCTGTTATTGTTCGATTCCACGTTTATTTAATCAAAATAAACTTTATTTTAGTTGTGAGATGTAATTTTGTTACTAACAGAACATTTTAACGTACACACATCTACAGAGACCCACGCTCAAACAAGAATAATCATACAAAGATAATAAGATCAAATTTTATTGCAAACCATATTCGTATTCACTGTTAGATCATAGATCTTTGAGTTTAAAAACTGAATTAAATAACCAAAGTAAAAATATTTTATATTTATATTATATCCTTTTTATAATATTTATAACTATTTAAATAGATCCTTGATTTCAGGACGGCATGCTCTCAGCGGAGGAACTTTTAAGAAAATATTGAACGATGTCTGTTAATCCTCTTTAACCCATTGATTAGTTTTGTATAAATCTTTTACTGAGTTATAATCAGTTTGTAACTTACGGCACTGTGATATATTAAATATTGTTTCATGAAAATATAAACGTCTATTATTTACGAATTAACAGATATTAATGCTTTGTAAATACTTTTTAAAGTGTCAACAATTTTATATGCATTCTGATTCCGTTAAGTAAACTATGTTAATATAATTCTTATTTAAAATTTTGTTCATTTTATTTATTCGACTTGTTAACACTATGATTATTATTATTTTAAACAATGTTAGCCAGCTTTATTAATTTCTTAAATAATTTTTGAAGTTTCCTTAACGCACATTAAGAGCTAAGCCCATATGGTTATTCTTGTGGTAACCTTGATAAAGATGCCTGCTATTCACTCAATTTTAATACCTTCTTTATTTTTAATTTTCACAAATGAACCGTTATACTCGAAATGAATATGAGATGAAAGACTTGACATTTATTGTTGTAGATTTCTTTTTTTCTGTCTCACTGTGTTTATCTACAGATTACGTGAGGGGAGAGGCATAACTTCAACATTGTAAGATATTTGTTGTGTAGGCTGGATTTATTGTGAGTCAATTCGCAAAAATGTATTTATAAGTAGTTTGAAAGCTCTACATACATACTTATATTTATAAGTGTAATTAAATCGTATAATTACTTAGTGTTGAAACGGTGCCCGCTCATTAGAATGTTACTGTGGAATACAATTCAAATAAACATATTGGGTATCAAATAAATGTTTTATTTTGTTTAATCCTTATAGAGAAACTTTTAAATTATTATATTTATTTATGATTTTCAACCTTTCGATATTTTATATGGTTTATGTTTAGTTTTAAATGCATTGCGACAAGGTTCAAAATAACACTCAAGTCATTTTTAATAACTTTGCAAAAATTACAAAACCGTGATCTAATTTCGGTATATCTAAATGTTTTTATACAATTTTTCTTTAGATACTTTATAAAGGAATGCTTTGAATGGGAATATTGTTTCATCTTTGTGTTCAAGTTCTTGTAATACTTAAAAGTAATTTCCCTAGACGTTCAAAAATTTACTCTTAGCTCTACAGAGAGAACTTTAAAATGATCGTGACATTAATAAGAAAAAATGCGAGACATTAAACTTAAAGTCACGCGGAATATTATTCAATTTTATTATATATAATGTAACAAAATGTCCTCGAATGTTCGCGACGAATAAAATTATTTTGTTTATTTATAAATGATAATTTTTGTAATATACTTTTCCGGTATTACTTTGAATCCCACCAAGTTAACCTGGCATGAGATAGTATCTAAATCAAGACACTGATTAAATTAGATGGTCCCGATAACAGCTGAATTAGTGGAAAACACAATCACTTTTAATCTCTCCGGTGTTGGAATTTAAGATTTTATTATCTTATGAACAGTATACGTATTTCATTTTATTCAACAGTTGGTCAGACAACCATCTAATGACACAATGGATAAAAGTCAGCATAAGTAATTTTATTAGTAAAAAATAATTAATATTTTAATTGAAAAATAAACAAATATTTACGATAGAACGAATAATTAAAAAAAAGTATCACGAAAAGACAACAGCGGCAAATTTTTATAAGTTTGATCCTCGATAGTACGTTGAAGTATTTATTTAAAGTTATTAATAATAAAAATAATATAACAATGTAAAAAAATTTATACGATCAGCATTCTTAACTACAAAATATAGATGAAACTAAAGATCTCATTATACAAAATATAGAGTTGATCAGATAAAATATTTAAGTAATTCTTTTTGTCTTCTTAGCGTTTGCTTGCCTTGTTATTTAACGAATTAATTAATTTAATTACGAGATGAGTACGTATTTGCAGAACGTCCAAATTTATTAAAGACACTGTCAGCTGTAATCCTTTAAATTTTTTCTCAGTAAATCATTTTATAATATTAAATCTTTAAAGTCTTTGACTAACTTGTGGCACTACATTCATCAACTTTCACCATATTAGTTATTTATTGTCAATTAATTCCTTGTTTAATAATATAGTTTAATGAAACGTAAAAAAAGAATTGCTCGATAGATTTCTTAAGGTTATACTTTACAAATAAAATGGCAAAAGTCGCTTTTACGTATTGGCAAAAGTCGCTTTTATTATTATTTACCTTAATCATTGATAGAGTAGACTCTTAAACATATTTCTTATAGCAAGTCGACAGTATATAGCTATCAAAATGCTTAAGGCGTTTTTGTCATATTTACCTCCAGGCTTTGATTGGGTTGATTCAATCATGGCTCCTCAATGTAAATCGCAACGGTATACGTGCCGATGAAATTGCTTATATTATATTAAATTCAAAACTGAAGATTGAAAGATTCGTTATTAAGATATTCTTTTAAGACTCAAGACCCTTCTATTAAACATTTGTTATAGTGAGAAACGTTTCTAGCAACATATTTTAAGTGAAATTGTATTATTTGTTATTTTTATAATGTAATTTATTAGAGAATATAATTGTAAAAATCCTTATCCGATATAAAATAAACCTACGTTCTTAATTTTTTACTAATTACTTCTATTACTTCTCTATACAGGGTGTCCCAAAATGATCAAGTCCTAGTGACATAGGAGTTAAACGCTTATCATAATATTATGATAAGAGTCTTATTTATTATGCGTTTTTTTGTGACTTTTAGGAAGCTAGTGAAGCTTTAGCAATCAACTTTTATCCAAGTTAAAAATGTATTGGTCACAGTACATTGTTTTGGAATAGTGTCTTTGGGTTTAATTCAATTAATATATTTTTTTAAATCTGTGACAGTAACATGAACAAAGCTTAGGATTATTTATGAGGAGTGTAATTTATTTTTATAAAAAAATCTTTGTCTCGAATAGTTAAAAAAAGTTTTGTAAGTGTTTAAGATGATGTTATTATATAGAAATAACACTAAGAGACAATGAATACCTCTTTTCTCGAAGCCGGTTAATAAGAAACTATTGTATTAATAACCTTTAACCTCTCGCTATACTCCGAATTTATAAGTACTTTTACGATCTCATAAGGGAGTTATGTCTGCTATAATGTGAAATTATAAGTAGAATTATCACCTTTATGTTGACAACGGATTATGCATTATTACCTTTGGATAAACACAAATTCACCTGTTCTGTAAGTGCTTTAAAACTTTTCACAACATGTACTTTCAAGCGGGACCGTTACGAGTTATTGTTGCCTATTTAATTTTTATTTTTTATTTCTTTGACGACAATAGTTACGTTTCATTGTTAATGCTTTTTTTAAATTTGACTTTTTAATATAACTTTTAAGGCCAATAAATCCTACTTTTTTAAAAATAAATCCCACTTGTAACAATGCAGATAGGTGCGTTTAGCTCACTTAGCTTATTATTATTTAATGGATTTAAAGTATAAATATTCCTTGTGTATGTATCTGAACGATTTATTGGTAAGCCTTAATACAAAATAATTCTAAGGTGATTAATATTATTGGTAGTTTAGAATTATAATAGGCAAAAAATATTGCATTCCATTTAATAGCAGACAGTAATCTAAAAGTTGCTAATCTAGAATTTCAACCAGAAATATAGTTGAGTAGTTATTTATTAATCTGACCGGGATATAACCAGTATATAATTTATGCTAATTAATATCGTTAGAATGTTCTAGTTGGCAGCCATCCATGCGTGTAAATAAAGCTGTTAAAACTCACGACAAAACATTCATAGTCCTAACGTTATGCTGATGGATTTTAGTACTTAGGACCATTTATGCCCTGGATTATAGCTCATAAGATACCTTAGTAAGTTCAATGTTGTAAATAAAATATCGAGCAGAAGGGTACCGGATCACGCTTAATCATTAAAACGCCCTAATTACATTATAACTTACTCGGTTGATAGATAATTCATAATTTGCTTATAGAAATTTCTTAGAAAATGAAGACTGTGTGTCTTAAAGATCATTAATTAAATATTGAATCGATTGAATCTTTAAAGATTTTTTTGTATTGTTAAAGGCTGGTTGTGATTTTTATTTATAATATTCTAAAGAAAAGTGTTTTCAGATCAATTGGAAAGAAATAACAGTTAAAGGAGACACGACCGTGTTTGTGATACAAATTGTCAATTTGTCTGTCTTTATGTACCTTTTTGTAAAAGGGTGTAATATTTATTTTTCTTAGAGCTGATGAACGTACTCTTAAGATATTTTATAGTTTTGAAATTTAAAATATAAGTAAGCATTAAAATATTAGGCAACTAACTCGTAACAAGATCAATTTGAGTAAATATAAGTGTAATAATTGTGATAATACTTTGACTTTAACCTACAAAATGTCTCAAAGAGCGGTTATAGTATAAGTCTTATTAGTTATACAAAATAAAATATCTTAAAATAAATACAAAATGTTCGTTACGTATGAAACAAAGCTTACTTCAGGAGTGGAAAATAAATTTACATAGGTCACGAATGTTCAATCAAATTGTTCAGTTATGGCCGAAATGGAAAATCTCGAACCTTGTTTTACATTCGGTGATATTTTGAATAAAACATTAATATATATATA
>DVQP01002592.1:0-12247 GCA_018231745.1 Danaus eresimus
TTAAAGCTAATAATTTATGTTTCATAGCACCAACTCCATACATACTAAAAACCCTATAACTTAAATGTGATTAGGTTGGGAACATGTAAAAAGAAATTGAACATTCCGTTGAGCAGATCAATTCCCTATATATTCAAATTATTCTCGTATATTAAAACCTTTATAAAGTAACAATGTCAAATCGTAAACATATAATAGTCAAATCAAGCACAAGAAATATCTTTTACAGAGTCAATCTATTTGATTCATATTCAACACTTATATAAAATACATAACAGATTTAACGTAAAAGACTTTGTGATTTTATTTGAAGGGTCCTCGAAGGTGAGCGAACACTTGAGTTGGATAATTGTAAGTAATGTATAAAGAATCAAGGATGGGGACACAAACGAATTGTCAAATTCTTGTTCTGCTTTCCGAACATTTTTGCAACAAAACTAAAACATTGTGATACTTATTTACAGACTTTATTCCGGTGAAATACATTTTACGCTATACAATTTTTTTTATCAATTTCATTACACGTGAAAACTTAAAGTAAAAAACGATTCAATGAAGCCTCGAAAGTGATTCTTGCGAAAATACTTTTAAATTATTCAAACGCTTACAGACTGGTTTATAAAATTAACATGCCTTTTTTAATTTGTTATTTTAATGATAATCAGAAATATAGATCACGATGAAATATTAAAATTTTGTGTTTCAAAGCAATTAAATTTCATTTCCTTGGAGTATAAAAATGTATGTCACAAGATATTTATTTTCTATAAATTACGTTTTATATTTGTTATCACAGTGTTGCTACTAATACAAGAAAAAACTCATAATTACACTTCGAAAAGTTCAGTGAGTAATATGGTTAAATTCATCGTAAAATATAGGTTTCCTCGTTATGTTTACAGTTACCAAAGCTATTTTATTAAAGACAATACTAACACCCGTCGTCATAGCAACGTACGGACAAATACAAAGTCTGGCCATCGCGTCCTTTAATTACACGAGGGAAGCTCAATTTTGCGTAAATAGTTGAAATACGAGGAAGGATAGGGTCAATTAATGGGTAACTCTGATTACAACAAGGCAACCTTTTTAATTTGAACCTCGTTTTCTCTTTAACCATGGTTCATTATGGTCAGAAACGGAATCTAATATTGGTTAGTTGTTTTAGAAAGTAATTGCAGCTCAAGGTATTGCGTTAAGATAAAAGGATCTGCTCCGTAACGGATTTATTGAACAAACTTGGAATGAACATGTGCAATGTAATAAAGTTTTACTTGTTTTTATTGGATTGAGAGAATATTTTATTTTAGGAGTAAGTAATATCTAGATAGTGAGCAAAATACGAAATTTCTAAATATTCAATGATCGAGATTTGATTAATATATCTTATTAACATAAAATAACTAATTACTATATTTTTTTATTACTTTCTGTTTATATATTTATGTTTATTTTCTGTTATAAAACTAGATATAGTTTTAATAAAAATATTTCTAATGGATACATATAATAACATAAATAATGATATCAGTAAAAATTTAAACATTTAAAATATAAAATAAATTAAATTCTATAATCACATTTTTAAAAAGTGGTAATTATAAGTAACGCTTACAAATTGATGATTGTGTTAATTTTTCATTCGTGCTATTCTTGAATTATGTGATTATATAAATCCCTAAGGCTTATCTTCAATCTTATTATATTCAAGTCCTCGTCCGGAAGTCCCCTTTAATGTGTTTGTTCCACTCTCTGCGTTTCTCACTCATGCCGTAAAGGGACATATTTGCCAATCTACCATCAAAATGTTTGATAGCACATTTCTACCACGACATAATATTTAATAACCTGATAACAATATTTTATTTGCAGCGAGACAGTCCAGAATTTATTCACGTCTATACGTCATATGACACCATGCTGACATCACCGCACATTTAGCAGCTTGAACCCATTATGCCGTCGTTATGTAAATACTTTTACCTTCTTTATACTTAAAGGTATATAGTGAACCTTTTTGACTTGGCCTTTTTAGAAGCTTTATGATGTGCTAGGTACATAATGGTAATGTATGTTTACGTAAAATAGGTGCCAGTATAATAAACTTTGTTAACGGAAGGAAATTGTTTCAATGGATTAATCGGAACCTCCTATTAATGGAAAAAAACTACAAAAAAGCTATGTGTGCATAAAAATATTAAGGAAAAAAAATATTCAATTCCTCTAACAAAAAAATAAGGAAAAATACACTAAACAGGCCACAAAAGGATACCTTTTAATAAAATCTTGAATTTATTATTTTTCTTGTAACCTTGTTTGAAATGCAAAATATATTTTTGAAGCATCAAAAAACATAATAGAATCCGTAACAATACTATATGTACATAATACCTCAACAGTATCGATTTATTTATTAAAAGGGTTTTAATATATTTTCAAATCAATTATCGAAATTGTTAATCTAGGAAAATATTTGTTTTCACAAATAAAAAATTTTGATCATCTATATTGAAGTAGGCGGGGTTTATATGATCCACTGCGTTTGTTTGCAAAGTTGTTAAAAAATTAAAATTAATAAAAGGAGATATATGAATGTTGATTTATTGTGTCATAGTGCGACAAATTTGTATACACCAGCTGAATAATGGTAGGAGTGGCACGTTGGAAAACAGATGTAAATTAATGAGTACCATGATTTCTTTTTGTCTGTACAAGCTTTTTTTGGTCTGATATTAGATACTTCCGTTTAAAGTGCTTATTTTACGTAGCAAGAACATATTCCAAGCAATCAAAGAGTTACCAAAATAATAAAATGATGTTGTTCTCAATAGTCGAGCAAATATTTCTCTTGTCTACTTATAATAGGTTTCTGACTGCAAACGACTAAATGGTTTTACAAGATTTTATTTTGCTTTCAAAGTACAAAAACTTCATTCTTTAGTCTCCATATAGCGGGTAGTATACTTTAAAAATTTGGAACCAGTTCTTAAGACTCTTTTTTATATTAATATTACTAGTCTTACTTGCAAAGTCTTAAAATAAAACAAAATAATTAAATGCATTTTAGCCGACTATTGTCAACAAATCGGTGAAGGCTGGTATGTCATTACATCTAAGAAAAAATAGCAAAGTGCTACTTTTTTTAAGAACTGAGTTAAATCGCTTCTGGTGGTAAATACCGTAATTGGTAATGGTAATTGTTGAAATAAAAGTTTGCAATATTTTAAACCAATTACTTTTCTCTTAAATCGGATATAATAGTAAAATTAATCCGTTTTATGAAAAAAACCCAGGATTTGTATAATTGCAACACCTAGTAAATTTTTAATATATAAACCTAATTAAAACAAAGAAAATTGCTTATAAAATACCTCCTATTAACCAATAGGACAACAACAAAATGACCTAAGGAAATCTCCTTAGGTCATTTTGTTTTGAATAAAATGAATATTTATTAAATCTTGTTTAATTTTAATTAAATTCGATTTCACTCTGTATTAACAAAGTCTCAGAGCTAAGTGGCTCAATTGCTTTGTTGTGTAAAATTCCCACATATTGATTCTCTTAAGTCATATATTTATAAGAAAAGTTTGAAGTTAAATTAAAAAGCAGTTGTTTCCCATGCATATAAAATAAATCAAGACTAGTTGGTAGCCCAGTGTATAAAATTAATTTCATTGATATATACGCTCCCTGCTTTGATATTGTCTTCTATATTGTTATTTATGTATATTGACTAATATAAATATATTGAATCTTCCGCACTGATTTAGTTACTTACCTGTATATATAAATTTGACATTGTATGACTCAAGGGAAGTGGCACATATTTATTTCCATAAAATATTTCATAAACTTTTGATGTTTAACTTCCATCATGGTCTTATTTCCTTGTGAAGAGCATTAAGTATTTTATATTTCAAACTTATTAGCATCCGACTATCATCATACTAGATGATGGTAGATTGACATGAAGCTGAAGGTTTTAAATTTTATGCAATTAACATCCTTGAAATTAATTTTTTAACATTAAAGCATTGCTGAATTAATATTTAAGTTAAAATTTAATGTAGAAAATTTTGAATGAAAAACCCTCCGAAGCGAGCAAGATTCGCAATTTCAAATTCAGATCTATCGCGTTCTATATGCTTTTATCGATTAAACTATTAGGTCGTTATTTTAAAGGTGTACTGTTAATTCTCTATAAATTAATTTCTTAAATTTAAAGTGATTATCATCACTCCATTCGAAGTTAACATACACTACCAGTTCTCTATCAAACCATGTAAATATATATATATCCCAAATAGACTCGGGACAGGAATTACTGTATTATCACCCTTGCAAACAAAAACACTCGATAATAACAGCTCTTAAAGAGTTCGGACAGAACAGTCCCCTCCAACAGTAATTCTTTACCCACAATTGTAATAAACAATTTGTCATAGAGTACAGTACTTTAGAATTATAGAAATTCTTCCAATCAGAACACATGCAACAGCAAGAGAAAAAACACCCATAAAGCTATTCTGCAAGTTCCTTTTTAAAGTTATCGAGACGTCAAGTAAAACGGCAAGAGCTTAACATTTGTTTTCTAGAATTTCATACCACAAATGTCCTGCACCAGAAATTTGAGCTCCTTTTCAGTCAACGTAAGTAAAAACAACCAATGATAACCATTAAAATCTTCAAAAGGACCGGCTACGCTGAAGTGCAACATAGTTGGGTGCTTGGGTGGGTGATACTTCAGCAGCTTCGCTGAAATGTTTAGATTAACAAGTAATCTCCTGATGTGTTAATTTGTGATGAGCAGTAGCAACCGCCATAGATGATTTTGTTGTTGATATACATATACACTGCTATACATAGCTGATAAAAGTTATATTCAAGAGTGCAACCGGATTATGTGAGTTACGACATTTTTGTAAGACGAAAAAACTGCTTGTTTACAAACCAAAGCAAGTGCGGCCAATTAATCTGGAGTATGGTAAAGAAAGTATCGATCTCTGAAATTAGCGAGGTTAGTGTGAAATAAAAGACAAGCTTTCATTGGTGGTTACTCCACGAACTGGGCCACATAATGACGGTAGAAAGCAGGGAAAGCCATCGTCTTTGGTTCTTACCACAAAGGAAAATATTTGAACAGCATTTAAAGCGTTCAAATTTTGAGGTATCCATCGACACTCAACATCTGCGGCTTCGACAGTCCACTACGACGGAAACTTATAAATGTACCGGTGTTATACCTTTGTACGAAGAAGACAAAGGAGACTATTATAAATAATATCAAACTATTACACTTTTAAATTATTGTATTTCTAGGAATCAAAATAAAACTAACAAAATAGAAACATTTAGAACAGAGACTCGAGATATAGATAATAGCAACTTTACTGCAAATTGCGAGGAAGAGAGTAATAGTAAATATTTTCCTCCAAGTTGCGGTCGGACAGTCGCACTCAAAGCGTTTAAGATGAATTGTGACTCGCCGACGCTTAAGAGATATTTGAACTACATAAATAATGTAACACATAGATAGATATCGTTCAGTTTATAGGAAAAGATAGTTTCGTTACTAAATATCATACCTTTGTTTAGGGTAATTATTGAATAGATTACAGCAAACCATATATGAAAAATTTATGAATACAAAACCAACCTAACCTAATTTGTTTTTTTTTGGAACTTATTATTAATAAAAATAATTAGACACATTTGTATTTATAAATTTTATTTAAAACATTATAAATATTCAATGTATGGATATAAATTATACGTAAATTCAATCAGCTTGATAGGTATTGTTATTACACTCAACTGGAACAATATGAAAAATACCTTCTTTTATATCAAAAGCACATTGTTTCAGCCTACCATATGTTAAAGCGGGCATCATTATTTCCTTGATGTCATTTAAACGAAACGCGATAAAAATGATATAAAGTAGTAGACTTAAATAAATCTTTATTTTATTTTACGTTTTATTCATATTGTTTTATTAGTAATTTTAAAATTCATTTGCCAATCATTGTGAAAATAATATAAAATTAAATTTTATTAAAATCTTCAAGCTATCGGTTTTAAGCTTCTCTATGGAAGTTGAATAGTTTGTAAAACCACATAAAATGTATACGTAAAACTGTTATAATACACCAACAATGACTAACAAATCCAATCTCATTTACACTCTTCAAACAAAATTTGAACCCTCCAAGCTATCTGTCAGATGGGTCTGTCTAAATTATAAACTAGGGACAAAACATCTGCGCGACGGACAAAGCAATTTAAACAAAAATGCATATACTGTGTGTATAAAGTACATTTTATTTAATACTATGACGAGAAACGTCATTAATACATATAAAATGATAATTAAGATATCCAATACGTTGTTATTTTAACCAATTCGTTGCTCTGAAGTAAGAAAAGTTTTTCATTAGAATTTCGTATTTTGTGTAACTTGATCTAAATATAGGCATGAATATTCATAGTGGATACGTCGAAAGATAATTCCTTGGCATACATAGAATTTCGTCACTTTGGTAATATAATGTTTACTTTGTACGTACATATACCTCAATTAATATATATAAATTAATTTAAAATGTTTAGAAACTACTGACAGTTATGATTAATGAAATGACTGATAATTAGATAAAGAAATAAACACTCGTGGAAAAGTAAAAGCATAATTCTATTAAGAAAATAAAAATTTCTGATTTAATAGAGGTATTATATGAATTCTCATGTATCTTTTTTCCTTGAATATAATATATTAAATTCTTCAGGTCTTTGATATTTTTCCAAGGTAGATATTAAAACGCCAGGTATACATTTTAACTTGCACTGAATACCGTAAATAATTTCTCAAAAAGAGTTGTCAAAAGTTAGTTCCAAGTCTCTTGCAAAGTTCAGTGCTGTGGGCTCGAGCAGTCTAGCCGTATCACAGATGCTGACTTTAATAATAAATTATACTATGACCTGATTTTTCTGAGACCATAGTTTGTCAAAACAAGGGAAACAATAAGATTAATGTTGATTTTTTTAAAAAGAAATGTTTATGATTTATAAGCGTTTACAGCATTCCTGTAGCGTAATAGAAAATGTAATAAATAGTATCAAAAAAAGGTTTTGTGATATATTTTATGCCAAATGTTCATACATTTCAGCTGCCACATAATCTATATTTTCAAAACTAAAAGTCGGCTCTTTAACTACGAGTGCAGATGGCAGCTAAATTATTAATCATGGACAGCACCTGCGAAGCTTAGCTAAGAAGCAGTTTTAATGCCATCGATCTTAATTATGAAAATTGCGTCCACATTTATTTTTTAGTATCAGCAATTTCTGATAAATGATAAAATAACTAAAATTTTAAGAACCAATACAAATAATAACATATCAGATATAGGTCATTATCGAATATATATGTAACTATTACCAGATTTATTCCATACATAAACCGGAATACAACCATGAATAAAAAGAAAATTTCAAATAAATTATTGTATCATAACACAGTGGAGTTGGAGGCGGTATCCATAATTCATGCTTCAAGATGCACAAGGATTGTATAACCATATACTGCATCTTTCAAACTTTCGTTTTATATATAAGATAAATTTTTATTTGTACTCTCTTTCACACAGCGAAAACAAATACTTATTTTAAATTCGCTTTCCCTGCACATAAACTTAATGTTAAATTCATTAGTACTTTGTTCAAAGGTACTTAGGATAAATAATAGATTGTACCATAAAAATAATTTTAAGTAGCTTAAAAACCCGTACACGAGTCCAACATACATATTTCTTTCACAAGTGGCAGACAAGTATCTCACTACTTAGCGGAATGGCGGCATTAAAATGCAAAACACTAGAATCTATGCAAAATTACAGCGCGCCGGGTCAACTGGATTCTGGTGCGAATTTACGACATTTAAAATATAGAAAAGATTCAGTAGGACAAAAGTGTATATATTATTTAACCGAAATCACAGCAAATGAAAAAAATATTGTATATTTGCTTTTTTTTTAAATAAATATGTAATTTAAAGTACTGCTTTTGATACAAAAAGTTTTGTTTTTATATGGCTTTTATATTTATTCCAAAAAAAATTAATTTTAGAAAACTCTATGGGAATATTCAAAATAGAATTTCATTGATTTATGTTTATCTAAGATTGCTTAATTGTAAAATAACTTTTAGAAAGCTTTCCCAAGGGGTTTCATATAAATAATATGTATTTAAAATATAATCGTTAAGTGCCAAATAACCTGATCACGTACTACTTCCACCACTTGTCATAAGACAAAAGGTATATAGATTTTCTTTGTCAGCAGTGAGGAAAGGACAATGATAAAAATCAAATTATATTATCAAACTGATAAACTTGGCAAAACTAATATATTTCCAGATTTACCACGCGATTTTTCATTACTTTAAAACAACATAAACCCGACGTTTCGGTTACTTTTCAGCAACCGTGATCACATCTCGTCTGCCCGTAATCGAAACGTCGGGATTATGTAGTTTTAAAGTAATAAAAAATCGCATACTTAGTCCAAAAACATATTTATTTAAATGACTTGCGAAAATCTTAGATCTCGTTAATATGCTTGGTCATTAAAATTCAGAAATATATAGACCACATAAATGAACTTAAGGTCACTCACTGTGCTGTATGTCAAATCCTGATTCCTATCATTATTTTACAAGTACTTGAGAATTTTCAAATAACATCTTCATGTCGGTACCTATACTTGGTTTGCAAGGAAGCTACCTCCTTCTTGAAAAGCATCTTTGTTGAGAGGAGCTATCAAGAAATTCTATAGTTGCTCTTTTCTAAACATGTCTAACAATTTGTAAGTGCCTATTTATACTCGTACTAAGCTTGTCCCGCATATCAGTCAGAAATATAAATAATTTAATAGTCCTTTCGTCTTTATACCTTAAAATAGTTCAAAAAATGGAATAAGGATCCCAAATCTTACTACCTTACTAGGATCTCTTCATCTTTTTGAGATGAATAAAAGTTATTAGTAATAAAAAAATATGTCCCATACGACGATGCAACTGCAACAGAATTATTATTATTATTATTTTTACCAAATATAGAAATAATCCACTAAGGCGATAGTACCAATATAAATCACTTTTTTAAATTTTTATTTCAATTGCCTCGATTCGAATTTTTCGGTTGAATTTTAAAGTTATCACCAACCAATTGACTTGAACTAAGATCAACGTCACTTGTTATACCTCTGTATCGATCAATTAGATTAAATATATTATCATAATTCATTAACAATTTTTCATCAAAACAGTAATAGGAATTAAGACGACAGAACTTTTTGGTTTAATTATGCCTTTAATCAATAAGAAACTTATCTCATCTATTAATATTAAAACATCAAAGACGAAGCTTTCAAAAACTTTTCAATGGATGTCGATAGCTCACGAAATAACTTCAATTTGAAGGGAAGTACAAACCATTGTTGCTCTATCTTTTGTCCTACGTTCGTTATAAGATTTTAATGTGATCAAACAAACCTTTCAAATAATCTTATCTTGTAAGTTGAACAAACTATGGCTCAATATTTTAATTATATATCTTACTAACAATATTTAAGATTAAGTTAACAAATATATTCGTTTGTCGTTATCGTAAAAATATACATTTCCTATCATCAAGTTAGGTTGTATAGGTATCAAGTACAATATATCGATCATTACTTCCTACAACAAAAATGTTCCAAAGAAAACTAAACTTTGTTTTATATAGCGGAAAGTTTTAATTGGATCGTCCTGGAACCGTATTGTATGGAAATGCTTTAGAATTATATTAAGGCAATCTTTGCGTATAAATTTCAATTTTTTCTAATGTATCAATATAATGTAGCCCAGGTGAAATGATATATGCCAAGAGTGACAAACTTTTGAATGATGATGGTATTAAAATAAGAATAATTTATAATGGTACAATTCTTACGAAGTCAAGTATATAGAAATAGATTAGAGGACTGATAAATGAAACAGAAAATCATAGTACACTAGTATGCCTTTATAATTTAAGTTTAGTATTTTTTTTTATAGCTCTAATATTTTTTTACACAAAACCTTTAAGAGAATAAATTTATATAAAAAGGCACCATACCGGTGTTCTATTTAACCCAAAGATATGGGAGCAGATATATTCACATCTCACATTGAACAAAAAATATTTTATTTCCAACTTCACCTCACCTAAATTTCGGTATTTACATTTTCATTATGAATCTTACTTGCGAAAACTTGAAAAATGGGACACGGTCATTATTCCTATTTCTTTTTTGCATGTCATCGTGATACGAAACCGTATTTTTACAATGCTCGAAGCGCTACTCGAATGAGTTATATACAAACAAAGGAGGGTACAGTCAACAAAAAAGCTCATTTGCACTCAGCTTTGGCACAGCAGCCGTTGTAGCGTCGATCCTCCGGAACAACGATCGCTATTTGAGTGGAGCCAGTCATGTCTGACATAATTTATAGAATGTAGCGACGAGATACTTAAAAGAAATCAACTTTATTAAAAGTTGCAGGAAGAAATAAAAATACTTATCGATTATAGAATAAGAAATTGATATTAATAACATATTTTACTTTGTGTGGAGTAAAATATGTAAGAGATAAACATTTTCTTTCGCAAGAGAGTAAGAGGTTACTTTTGTTTTCCATTGAAGATATTTAACCAAACATATGACAATATTAATCATAGCTTATGTACATTGGTAGATATCATTAAAACAACATCAGTTATAAAATGTATTATATACGAAGTATTAGTGGTACTATTATGTAGTGTGTTTATCGCACTTACTTTTAGTTGAAGAAATTCTCTAATATCCGATCAAATAAAGCTGCCATAACTCTTGGGTTCACGCAATTATCTTGTTACTTAAACCGTAATCCGCTTGTAGTGCTTCAACTGAGTCGTGTCAAGTGGCCATTTGTCCGTCACACTGACCGTTTGGAGTATCTCAACCATGACTGTTTATATTTATGTAACTAAATAAGGAACGTACTACATTCAAATACTTATATTTGAGATTTCGTGTAAATAGTGCCTAATTAAATGAAGACATATACAAGAACAATTAAAGCTAGTGAGAGTCCAACTCGCCCAATTATGATTTCCTAAGACTTTTTTTATGCTGTCATTATGAATACCCAGATTTCAAATCTTACAGATATTAGTTTCAATCATATACCTCCATACATTTCTGAAATAAAAATGTTTGACAGACAGTCGGCCGGTCAGATAACAAAGTGTTCTTACAAGGGTCTTAAATTTTATTTGAGATACGATAACCTTATATTTAATTTGAGATAATATTGTTAAAGGTGCAGTGAGCATGAGGTCATCTATTCAGTGCCGCCACAATGTAACGCCGTAACATGACTCCAAGCAGCTTCACTCTTTACATCACCAGCCTGCTGTGGCTTGATCTGACACACGCTAAAATTGGTAAGAAATAAAAGTTTATTAAATAGATTAAGTTAATATGATTGCATATACGCATATCCGTGCGTATGTAGACGAAAATGTTAGCGTAAACTAAAAGTCGTTAAACATTAATTTAAAAATTATATAAGATATTTATGTAAACAATATTCAATCTAAATCACAAAAAGATTGAAAATCTTGAGTCCAATTACGAGAATCATTCACAACAAATGAATGGTAGAATAATCGTTTACGATTGTGGTTAGTCATATACTCGACCAACAAGTACATATTTGATTATCAAATGTATAACTAGACATATTATTGCGTTACTAAAAATAACTCTAATTTTGTTGACGATAAACTGAGTATATATTCTAATTAAACAGTGTCATCCACAGGAGTATACAGTCGAAAAAAAAATATTCGAATGTATACCGAAAACACAAAAAAAACAATAAATACTTCAGACCTGAACTTTAATGACCTTACAGTTAAAATCTTTTGCTAAAATATTTTTCTACAATTTTTACATTAACTTAACTAGTATGCCATACCCCATATGCAGTACGAGAAACGCAATATGAAATTATAATCAGTAGTTTTATCGGAACTATAGTCCGAGACAAAGTACTGCCCGGTGATGCTGACATCTTGAGACTAAACGTTAACGTTGTATTACAGAAGTCCCAAACTCCAGCCATTAATATCACCATACAAAAGTGTTGAACATTAAAACAAATTCAAAGATTGAGAAAT
>DVQP01002593.1:0-12245 GCA_018231745.1 Danaus eresimus
ATTATATGAAACATTCTACCTGTCTGTTATGTATATAATTTGTGTTATAAAAATATTAGTTCATTTATTACTAAGAAGTAGCAAAAGCTGAGATAAATTATCTAGACCATTGTCTTTAGGGGATTCACAAAAATATATTTAAATCAGGATAATAGCAAGTTCATCAAGATAATAGCAATAAATTATGTATCAATGGAAACCTGTTTTGCTAATATTTATTCTTTATATTTATAGATACAGTCATCCACCAAAACAAAACAAATATGTTAGCAAGCAATATCGGTTTTATAAGTAGAGTTATTACAAATTCGACAAAGAAGCTAAGGAAACAGTATAATTTTACGATCCAAGAAAACACGCAAAGAATCTTTATATTACCGTAAACTTGCAACGCAACAGACTATTATGTCAATAGTCCATTTTATGAATTGTTTTGTTTTATTTTGGATATAAAATGCCAATAAACTTTTAAATATAAAGCATATAGAATGTATTTTTGTTCGATAACATCTGCAAAACTTCTTAAAATGGTTTAAAGTAATTGATCTAAACGAATGAACTCATAGTTTGAATATTCATGAATCATAGCTGTGTCCTTTATATGATATTTGTGTTAAAGCAATCCCGTACCCATGATCCAAGCAAATTTCGTGCCAAACGTTGAGATTAATATCGCAGTTAAGACGTGGTAACAAACAACTCAAATAGGCTTCCGAATCAATACATACGAGTATATGTACGTGTGCACGTATTGATTTTATACATTTGAAAAGTAAATATTGGTATGTCTGTTAGATTTGTATTTGTGTCTCAACATTCAAAATATTTCCAAATAAATTGTATGAAATTTTAGACTGAAAATAAAGTTTTTACATATTTACATTCCTACTCTCTCTCTCTCTCTCTACATATCTCTCTATATGTATGCGCATTATAAATTTAATTATATTATTAAAATATTCAATGCGTAATTTTTGTTGGAAACTTTTTATAGGTAGTAGGTACATAATAAGTTTCTCCATATTAATCTTACACTAACCAAAGAATTCTGACAACACTGAATGATTTTAATCTATGCTTCCAAGGTCGGGATAGTAACCACATGTGCAGACACGAATAGATTAAAATGTTTTTAAATATATAATGTTGAAAGGCCAGACCTTTTCTGAAAAAGTTGTACGTTTTTCTTCAATTCCAGCTTAAACTTCATAAGGTATAGTTGGTATACCCAAATGTATGGTTTTGCTCTGCAATCATAGGTTTAATGACCTATTCCACCAAACATATTATATACATATCATGGTATTGCGTGTTGCTTGGTACAGTCATTACAATTTAAATCCCTCTTGATAATTATTTTTTTGTTTGGTTACCTACTCATCATCAGCAAATTCTATTACAAAAATTGAAAACAAAAACGCTTGAAAGGTACAAATGTAGGATTTAATAACTTTTTATATAAACCATTGTCTATTGCTCTTTTTTAATTTATTATAATAGTGAAATATCTTTCTAGCATTCTATATCTCAATGTGAAATAAACATTTTACGTCCTGTTTAAGCTATTTCAATTACAGTATGTAAAAAACTAGATCTGGAACAATCAGATGATGGACATTTTGACAGCATACACACACATGTTTTGCCATCATATTTTTTAATACCACCCATTAGTTAAAAATTTTAAATTAATTTTAGCATTCAATGCGGTAATACAGCATGTTTTATATAATTTTGTATTTTATTTAATAAAGAAAAATCACACGATTCACAGGCTTAAAAGAGACGAACTTATTTTCCGACAAGTTTACAGGAAATCGCATTTCATTTCAAATATAAAAACTCTTGAGCACCTGTCGTAATATAAATAGGTTTCGGGCTTTTCCCCGAACATCACAACACAGAGATCGGTGTCACGTGACCAGCCGGAAGCCGTCACGTTGGCCGCAACTTCCGACGTTATCCCAATACACGACAACTATTGAACTGTTTTAACGGACTTTAAATGTAATTCGTTTTGCTATAAATATATCATTTTTAATGGCTTGTCCAACTTAATTGTGTCACGGTCTCATTTATCTTAGAAGTGTATTATTTGTTTAATACTTAGCTAAAATCTTAAACGATTTGCAGTTACATTTATTAACCTAAACTTTCCCCAAGTATATGTTATTTGTATTCAATTTGGTACGATTTAAATTTTAAATCGCATCTTACGACAAAAATAATTATGCAATGGTCTATCAAAACCTTCCCCTAAAATTCAAATTGCGATTTCAGGAAATGCCGGCTTGTTGCCTTATAATAAAATCCTTTGATGGGTAAAAGTCAAATTATTCAAATTTTCTCCCACAGATTGCTGACACCGATACTAACGGAGTTCAAAGGATAAGAAAATAAGAATTTATTAACATTGAAGATTATTTATTTCAATACCACATTCTATTATCCCGATACAATCTTGAATAAATTGTATGCTGAGTTAGAATGAAAATATATATCTTATATCTAGCCGATATTGTTGATAAGTATCTCAAATAAAATAGTACAAAATTTTCGTCTATCGTGGACCCGATACCGATAATCCACTTATCCGATACAATGTCTTTTACGCTCCTTTAAGTACGCTATTATTTTTTCGAGTTAAGGAAAACGACATTTATTTCAACTAAAAGTATAAAATAGATTTATCATTTTATTAAATTCAAGCCAGAGGATATAAATTGTTTTAACAGTAGATTTGACTTCGTTACTTGTTTTTCTTGTAGCGGCAATAAAGATATTATTACATTTTATATTCTTTGTTTCTCGATGATATATTTTTAGTACATTACAAAGAAGAAACAAATAAAAGACCGACAAATTGGATTAAAATACAGCTTCGCTTTAAACCTTCAATATTCATACGAACGTTATAAAAAGTTATCTCTGATTTAGCCGGTTTTAATTACTTACTTTTAGCTTAATTCAAAAGTTTTAACAAAAGATATTGTTTAAAAGGCATCAGAATAAGGTCACTAATTATGAGCACAATATATAAGCGGCATTGCGTTGCTTCATACAAATACGATGACGCATAAAAATGCACTTGTCCGTTAATTTTATCTTAAAATAATTAAATTTAAGACATCGCTAGAGATATCCATATTTAATTCAAATAACAATGTTTTTAAAATATTTAGTCTATTTGTATATAAAATACTTTCTCAAAGTCCGAGTATTTCGAGCCGGAAAAACAGATTAAGCGGTGGACGCTTCACTGTTAATAAAACATTAGAAAGTTAATGAGAACACCCAACATTAGGTCTAAATGCCTAACTTAACTTTGCATTAGAAAATTGCTAGTTACATATGTCTTCACAGTTCATTGTTAATTTACAACAAAGTGAATAGAAGCAAAGCGATAATTATTTGATAACTTAAAATTTACTACATCCAGATTATATGTCTTACTTGTGCTACATGACATTTCTTCTTGCCAAATTTTATGATTCTAGGTCAACAGGAAGTCTTTTATAGTTTTTGATTACTTTATAAGCCTAAAAATATGTAAAATAAATGTACCGTAAACTGCCTTATCTTTGGATAACGTTGATATAGAAAATTGTATTTTGTAGACTTTTTTGTGTCGCTAAAAGGATTGGTTTCTAATAATAAAATGCATAGACAAACAGACAGACAGAACCCTAAAATGATGATGAATGTATACATAGATCTGTGTAGTGTATGAGAATAATGTACAGAATAAAATGAAATTTAATTTAAACAAACTTAAACTCCTTTCTGTCAATGGGTTTTGGGTCCAAAGTATATTTTTAATGAAGAAAATATTCGTGGCCTGCAACCAAAATTTAAACGTGCCTAATTGTGAACTGAAATTTGAAAATAGAATTTTAATCGTCCTTTTAATTTCATTTCATTATTATTATAAAATATTAAATGTATCGATAATCAATTCCTAATTTTTAATTACTCCAAATTAATTTGCACTGAAACAGACATTAGTTGCATCTCGAGGTGCTATAGTGAGATTATCTGTGACACCTACCTTATTGGCAAGGGAATGATACTGAATCTAGTTAGTGAATGACAGCAAGCCCTAGCTCTGTGCCAGGTCTTGGGATTCAAGTCTATACATATTATTTGGGATTACACTGTACATCTATAATTTAAGGACCAATCTCAATTCAATGTAAAATATATGTGTATTACTTGCCAGAATGTTCGAAGCATGTGAGGCCAGACGATAAGATATGCAGTCATGTCCTTAAGGTTTTTTTAAGTGTTGGATTTTACTTTTTCATATCATGATCGTGAGAGAATCACAGTTGAAGTTTAACGTTTCGTTTATATTGGTGTGTATACAGCAACTACCATTAACTTTTTTTTAGTAAATACACTAAGAAAACATATATTTTTTAAATAATCGTTTAAACTTTTTCTTATAAATAACCAAGTTATGATGTCTAAAAAACATTTATTTGTACGCAATGAAAGTAATGTTATACTTAATGTTATACTCAAACTAAATAGAAAAGAAAGTCGTGGGAAACAGGGTATGCAATATAATATTGCCATAAAAATACACACCGTATAAATATCACACATCACTTTAACGCAGCTGATTAATAAATGTTTAATCATCATTAGTGACTATTAATAAGTATGTCATAATAAAAATATTTTTTGTCGTTCAAATGAAACGTTCCATGATTACTGTTATTGACATACCATATATCCAGAAAAAGAAGTACTCTTAATAGACGATAGAAATAATATTGTTATTTTGGACCCCTCTACAATTTTTGTTTACTACGACTTTTTAAATAAATACTATTAATGCCCATTATATTCCTAGAATGTATATTCCCCTACAACATCGAATCACAGTACTTGAAACAAAATAATAAAAATATGTAAAAATGAAAAAAGTTAACAGCTGACTAGAAAAACAGCCGGCTATTTATAAACTATATTTTCAAAAGTTTTTATTATTTTATCTTTCAACTTTAAAAACCAAACGCGTCCTCTCAACTTTCTTGGAAGAAAATATCACATCTATTAATATTTATTTTACGTCTCAGAGTATACACACTCTGCTTATAGTTATTTCATCATAATTTAGTTTTCTTTTCTCAGTTCCTATTTGTTATAGTTTAGTCATAAAAGTGTTAAAGCAAGTCTAGCTCGAAGAAACAAGGCCCAACAACAATTACAGCGTAAACAAAACCGCTTGAAGTCTCTTTGTAATCAACAACTAAGGAGACAACTTATTTCATTTACATAAACAGTTTAGCACAAGCGCTCACAATTTTATCTTATAGTTGTAGCCGCGAAGTTTGAGGACAAACTTGTCATTTTTAAACAATACATCTTTGTTAATATTTTTATTAAAACCACTTAAGCTTCTTTAACTACTGCCTATTGAAATCTTTTTATAGTTTTGCATTGCAAAAACGTGTTACCTCGCTTACTTGTTGCGCGATAAATACGCAAGTTAATGTAAACGACTCTTTAACTTTGTGTATATACCTTGTTCTAGCTTCAAAAAGTAAGCTGTGAATACAGTTGAAATTAATGGCTATGCAACATTAACTATAGCAGTATTCAAGGAATACTACTATTTTAAAACGACCGTTTCTGTTGTGAACTATAAGTCTGACGTCAGAACTGTTTGACATCATGTGACAGTTAATTTAGATCACAATCTGAATCTATTTCGTATTACTCAAATATAAATGTGACTGGTTTGTATATCACTTATATAGTAGATTATTGTTTTAATTCCTCACTTGAAGCATCATCCGATCCACAACAGATGTGAAATTCACTTGTAACTTTTACTCTATTGTTTGCAAATGTACTGTAATACAGTATCAAAAAACGGTATATTATATGAGAAGTACAATTATCTTTAATGGAGAGGCTCTCGTCTGCTACAAGATACGGCTTGTCGGAGACGTGACAACAGACCCGAGAGGCTTCCTCTTAGGGAGGAAAGACCTTTTGAATTATAGCCGTGGTCTGCCCCCTCCACTTATCTCAGCATAATGACACTGAAGATCCGGTTACGTGATCCAGTTATTACTAAGGAAATTAGAACTGTATTCAACTGAGAGTAATTAGCATAGCATATATTAGGAGATTTTACAGCTTAATTGCCTCTTAATGGACTTAGATAACTAACGCAAAAGAAATGTCTTATACATAGAATTGAATGCGAGGAAAATAATAAATGTTAACAACATACATTATAGAGATCAAAACTTAAAGTGATTAAAGCAACGTTAAAGTAATCGCCGTAATAGGATGCTGCATGGCGTAAACGGGAGGCGAAATCAATTTAAGTGACGGAAATTGCTTCATTTAACGCTGCTAGCGACCAAACAGATACAAATACATTTCCCTACTTCCTATAGTCATGCGTGTCACCGTGAAAATATTTTTATAAGTCAAATTATAACAAATTTATTATAATAACGTGAACTATAGATTATTCATATACTTTTTTAATTCCTACTAATACGTTTTGATGAAAATGAACAATATTTTGACATGATATTAATAATACCTTTACGTATTACTTTTACGTTTTATTATTTAAAGTCCAAAAAAATGAATTAAATTAATTATAATAACTACACTATAATTCTTGCAACGGGTAAATAAAAAGTTTAGAGTAAATTATAGTTTAAGCGAATATTATTTATAACATCGAGGTCAAGTACACGAGTTATACATATAAGAGATATTTCACTTCTATAAGGTAACAGCTTACACAGCAAGATGAAAGCTTACATTTTTGATGAAAGGATATTTACGTGTAACTCAGAATTTAGTGTGGCTAGGGTGAATACATATCAAATTTACCTTTTTCTGGAGATGACATTATGTACCTATATCAAGGCATAGTATTTCTTTTAGTCAGTATATATATATTATGCTTGTTAAAATATCAAATAAACTCAAAATATAATATAAACATTTTCCGTTTGTAACAGCAACTTTGATACAGTATAGATAATATTATGATTTAAGCTTCATTCAAGATCCGTTGTTTAAAATACTATGTCATGTGTTTAAGTTCTTGTACGTCGCGTGCCTCTGTATACTTTAAGTATTTACAAACCTCGCTAAGTATATCACACACAATTTATTAGACTCACATCTCGAGACAGCTGTAAAGTTTGAAATGCAATACTACATTGTGCAGTCACGCACACTGATTACGACTTTAGTGCATATGATCAAACAACACACAACTGTCTTAATACATAACAAAGTATTATACTTCAAAAATGTGAAAAGTATTCATTATGAAAATTTTGCTTCTTAAGCAAAAGAAAATTAAGTGACGTATTTTAGTTTTCGTACATGACATGTACAAACTTTACACGTACACAGTTGTACTATGTGTTAACGTGTACATGTGTACATTTGTAAACATTGCCAATGGTTTATGACAACGGAGCATTTCATTAGCGTCTGTTTATGTTATCAGCACTGATTCGTATCAATCAATTTGTATTATTTGCTCTCTAATAGTACAATCACAATCTGTTTCACAATTGTTTACTAAAACTAATTGGCTAATTAGCTCCCAGCATTTTAAAAGCTAAGTTCACAAACGCTCATTCAAACATCAATTACGGAAACACCCGTTAATTTTGCAAACACGAATTAAAGTGGAATCATTTTTGACCTGCTCACCAACAGTTTAGTTATTCAGGCATTGCGAACATTTGAAAGATCTATATTATAACAGCAAATGTTAATGTTCCCCATTAAAGAGCAATGTAATGCTTTTAATACAAATACATTTTAATTTTGTATCTGAAATAATTTAAAACTACAAAATTTTGTTGCATAATGTTTTTTTTAAACAATTGGTGTACTCTGTGAAACCAATGTTTTCTAATTAAACGACATTTTATTAGGTGATCATAAACAAAATTATTTTATAATAAGACAATTATAATAAATGGGAATGTGTGGATGTGTTCATTGCGTAATAGATGAAAGTGAAGAATTATCACTTCATTCGAGTAACATTAATTAAATGCTTTTGATGTTACTTGTTTGTCTTGAATCACTTCTACCATTAGAAAGAATTGTGATATAGAAGTTTTGGAATTAATTTCTTAGATTATATAAATCTTAATATGTTTTTAAAAAACTGTTGGGGTTTTCTATAATATTAAAGGTTGAAAAGATATGATTTGTCTTAAATCTGATTTACTAATGTTTATATATAGGTATGTATAACTAAAGAACTAGCAGAACATCTATAACAGAATTAATTGAAAAAGAAATAAATATTGTAAAAAAAGATATACTTTTATAAATACATACGATACTAAGAAGCTTTATTAATGTTAGCAATATTCATTTACATCAAGTGAATGTTATGAATGTGAATCATGTGAATATGATAAACAATTAAAAATAAACGAGCAAATTCTTCAACCAAATATTAAATGAAAGAAATATATAATTTTACTGTTTTAGACTTATAAATTGAACGCAACTTTTTGAAAAATATGTGGTATAAATAATATTATTTTTAATTGTATTTCATTTCTAATTTTGTTAAAATTGTTCATGTTGATTATTCAATAATCTTCCAGACTGTCAAGGAAAGTGCCTTTCAAAGTAATATCCACTTAAAAGTATGTAACTTTATATTTATTTTTAACCGCCTAACCCTCCATTTCTCGTAGTTTTATTTCCTGTAACAAATGAGCTCTGGCCCATTTCATAGCTCCTGAAACGTTAGTATATTTTTAAGTTTTCAACTTCGAATTATTTGCATTGTATGTGCAGAGTTACAGTTCATCTTAACCAAAAAATATATGAAGAAGTTTTTAATTTACATCTCTTTTGTATCGTGTGCTATGCTTTACAATCATTTATTTACAGCATGGTGGTTATCATAGACCTTAGAAATTGAACCTTAAGCAAATTCTGTTAATATTATAAATATTTTTTTTAATAACAAAGTTTTTGCTGCTATTCTGTGTTCAATTGAAAACTCTTTTGAAGGGCCTACAATCATATTTTACACTCGTGAAAAATTTGTTACTTTTTATTAAATAAATGTCTGTAACGAAAGACGGATATTAAATTAAAAAAACTACTCAACAAAACTACAAGTATGCAAACAAAAAAGCTGAACACACAATTATTATAAAAAATAAGATGACAACGAACCACATGAAAGTTTTAATCATCGTTTGGCTCCCCACGGAGAAGGATCGTGAGAAAATTCCTCTACGCGGGGTGCTGGTTTCAAGCCGCTGCCATCATTAGTACATGAACAAACTAAGAAGAAAGTAAATGCCTTTGACGGTTAAATATATCGCTTTCTAAGTGCTGCTACGTATTAGCTGTCAATGTTACTTCCGGGAATCCTATAATAGTATCATTATTAATTTATTAAACACATTAGATAATTTATTTATATATTTTCTTGTATGAATAAAACCAAGGTGAAAATAAAACACGTATGTCGCGTTTACATTATTAACCATATGAAAATCTTGTCCATAAAATAAATTTTCCAAAATAGTACTACTTGAACTATTATCTGGAGAAACTTGTAATTACTATTATATTAATCGTAAATGACTTAATTATATAGTTACGACAGGTTAGGTTACTAATA
Source organism: Danaus eresimus (assembly GCA_018231745.1). NCBI lineage: Eukaryota > Metazoa > Arthropoda > Insecta > Lepidoptera > Nymphalidae > Danaus > Danaus eresimus. Next base: position 9,665 of record DVQP01002593.1, read on the forward strand.
AATAAAGAGGCCACTATAGTGATTTTAGCCAAAATTACATTTTAGACTTACAGCAATCGGCAACTTTTCCTTAAATTAATCTGGGTTTTTCCTTGTGTCTTTGAAAGAATAAAGTTGTTATTTTTATTTCCAAACGGGCAAAAAATGAGCAGCCAGGTAGCTAAAATGAAATATCTAGATGAATACTTTTTCATAAAGAGGTCTAAAGATGCCAACGAAGTGTAACTAGGTCGTATTTCAGCACCTGATTTTGTATGACACATACGGTACGTATACCATTCTATACATGTTTTTACTATATAGATAATGATATGTAATTAAAACACACTAATATGCAAAAGTAATTTTAGCTGTAAAGTTAAACATGTTTTAATATAAATTTATAAGAAATGTGAAATCAAGAATAAAGCTAAGGACAAGAAATCATTATAACAAATACATTAAAATGAAAAACAATATGTTAATTTTAAATTAATATTATTTGACATCATATATTTAAAAACGATCTATCAGTAGCAGCAAAAATTTAACCCCGAAATGTTTATGGGACGCCAACTGGCAGCCAGGGCGCTTACGTCCGCCAAACTATAACTGTTTGCCTTAATGAGATTGTCTAATTAACAAATTCATTCATGCAGTCGAATAAATGCTAATTTAACAATAATAAAGAGTGCATTGACTCGTCACAATATTTACCAATCAAGAGTTGTTATGATTAAAATGAAATGTTACACAAGATAACAGAAATTAAGCTGTTTTATTCGACTGCAGATCATCATAAAATTGTAATCCATAATCTTAAAATATATTTTTTGGCATAAACACATTATTTGCAATTTACTGAATTTTATTATTAATAATACACAAAAATAGTACACACTTTTTGCAATTTCAATAAAGGAATGAGATATTTTTTTTTAAATTCCAACTTTATTTTACAATAATAGAAGAATATTATTTACTAAAATGCAAAATATGATCTGCTGACCTGAAGTTTAATTTCCTAAAGGAGAAAAAACTCACAAGTTATTTAAATTTAATTTTTTATGCCTGCATTCGAGTGAATAAAATTGATTGAATAATATTTTGCAACAGTAGTACTTTTACATATTTCATATGGGAAAAAATTTAATTTTCTCTTACGGCTTAAAATAACACCTTGCTTCCTAATTATTCAGATGTGATATCAAGTCCTGATGTCTCCATTAGCGAAGCATTCCAATTTATCACATGTACCAGTAGACATCTGCTTAGTACTTATTTATTAACCATTGTAAATATTGTGCAATCGCTTACTACATACTATTGGAAATTACAAAAATCATGTTGCAAGATATTAAATGAAACTATTAATTAAATATTATCTTCATCTCGTTTTTTTATATGTAAGGCGTAATAAATATCTGTGTCAATTTAATCACACCATTCTACCTAAACATCCCAATACCGATTTCGTCTGTTTCATACTATCCTTACAGTATAAGAAAATTCACGTTCAAAATAAGACGGGCAGCGTAATACTTACACGTCCTCAAGACCGTAAAAGGCCCGTTTACATTTTTCATCGTGCTAATTTTATTTGACTCACCCTGAATATATTATGCCCTATTATAACGCCCCTCCGCAAGCGTTTAAAGCTAACAATGAGATTTTTTCCTGTTTAAATTTAATGTTAACACATTAAATTTCGGTGAAATGCTAAAAATCTGATAGCATTACCTTTTATTGCTCATTAAGCTGCCTTTGTTTCGCTCTGAAATTCCTTGTATATTCACGATTTCCATTTTTGAATTTCAATTTATTTATTTTGTTCAACGGAGCAATAGTAAAAAAGTTAATTTATAATATGATGCAATAACATTTACAATTTAAACTGCAACGCGACCAGCTTCATTACTTAAACAATGAGTAGTGAAAAAAAATTGCCTTTGACTAGTCTAGCAAATAAACTTACGTTTCTTCCATTTCAACATCACGAGTAATGAAATCAAACTTCTTGCAAATTATTGCATAATTCTACCTGAAACAAGAAAAAATGTATTAGTGCAAACATAATTTCATAAACGATTCTCTCATACATTTTGAGTTCCTAACATAGAAGTTCTGCAATTTTACTTTTAGAATTCATAATTTTAACAAACATTTTAGTAAAGTGTACTTTCGTTCTAGTCCATTTTTGAAATTTTTTCTACAGAATAATCATCAATATCTGTATGTTTAACTGTTCCTAGTTATGAAAAGACTAGTGGCATATTAACCTCATATATATGCAGATATTGTTAAAGATAAAACATTAGGAAAAAAAATAATATTGCTATTATTTTTCCAAAAGCTGGTTTAGTTTCTAAACAAAATAAGAAGGCGGAAGAGTTACGCCGATACAAGATTTGATAGAAGAAAAACCAAATCAGAAAAAATCAATTATTTTTACCAAACGACAAGATGAGTGAGTTCAATGACACTCCTAACATTACTTTAATTGTAAAATAAGATAACAACCACATGGTAGCACTCAAAATATTTATCAAAACAGTTCATTTTTAACTCGTCTTTAAAGTCTTAATAACCATTTGAAACTATA
>DVQP01002594.1:0-12244 GCA_018231745.1 Danaus eresimus
TATATATTATTATTAAATAGATTCCGTACGAACCAATAGTTAAAGATATATCTATGGATTATCATCAGGACATGCCATTCTAAATTAATTATAGTCTTGGCTTGGCATGTATGGCATATAAGTACAAATGTATTTATCCCACGAGAGAAATTCATATTTTCAGGATAAACAAAAGTGCTCCCAATCGAATACTAGGTAGTATTATATGTCTGTGCTAAAGTACCTTGAAATCAACTCGTAACTTCTACTGCAAGGTTAACGAATACACATTTTATTGTTTTTAAAATAGTATTATTAAGAAAAAGGTTGGAATGTTCACTATTATCTTAATTCATAAATCAAGGTTTATATTGCCATATGATCCATGCAATAAGTCTAAAGCGGTATCGATCTGATGTTTGTTTCTGTAACCGAGTTCGCTAACCCAGTCCTCAACGATAATATGAATTCTGATACTAGGCCAAAAATACAAACGTGAATGAACAAATCCAAAGAGTTTATTCCAAACAGTCCGCTGCCATGGAAAATTTCGTTTCCGGAATACCAAAGTAAACTTAAGGGCACATATGCTACTTTTTACGACTGCCGTATCTAGCAAAGTGTGCATATTTCTATCAGATTTACGTTCAAAATGACTATATCAAAAGTAGGTTATTTCGTGATATGTTCTGATACCAACTATTGCAATCCATACACTTCAGCGTTTAGTGTCCCTTTCTGGCTTCAATTTTAATTAATTATATTTTTCTGGCCATATTATTAAAAAAGTTTCATTGGCAGACAGCAAATAGTGAATTTGTAAAACTGGCCTCTCATGCCTTTTGCTCTCATAATGATATTTTTATACAGTTTAACATATTTCTTGCCTTAAATAATTTAAAATAACATTTTTCAAGTATATTAAGCCCTAACTATTTTGTACAAAATAAAGAGAGGAAAACTTCATGTCAACGTAGCTTATAATAAAACCGTATTTTTCCAGCCAGATTTTTTTACCGCACATTCAAGAGATAACTTCGCGTCACAGAAAAATCTCTTTACAAAATCTCACGTTCGTTATATGTGCCACTTCAGTCTGGGCATTTCGAATATATTAGACGTATGAAGAAATCATTCTTTAGAAATTTCATATTAAAAGTTTTAAAAACTGACGTGGATATCTATAGCACTAAATAACCTCCTGCTGGTGGAATAACTAATTTCGTTAAGTATGTTTAAAAATCGATGGGCTGGTTACGATTTACTTATTAATTATATATATGTGTTACATATTACATTCATATCACTTAATGAAGATATTTTAGGTAAGCCACATAATGACAAAAGAAAAAAGGTTTCCAGCAATCATTCTAATTGTAACGAAGAAGCTGTCTTCGATAATTCATTTAGAGAACTAACAAAGACTTTTCCTTCCTCTGAAACAAACGACAATACTTTGTTTTAAACTCATTATTTTCTAAAACAACTCCTTCTATAGTGTCTCGTAAACTGAGCTTACTGAAGGACAATATTTATTTCGTATCATATTAAATCTGTCATCCCAAAAGTCTAATTAGCAGATATTAAATTCCTGTCAAGATATTTTGCTGTACAGAGAATATAAATTGTTAATTTTGGTGAGAAAACAGTCTATTTGTAAAATATTATAAAGTTATTTCTCTGTTTTATATGACAAAATCTTTATTAACATTATTTTTGTTGGCACGTTGGTTAAACTTGGCATGGGGCAATACGTGTATGATATAGAGGCTTTACTATTTTCAGCCATAAAGTTAGTTTAATGTTTTTGGCTTGACCTCTGATGCGGTAGAATAATAGTAAAATGTTAAATTAAATGTTGCAGTATGACCTCAATTTGGGTTTTATTTCATGTTACATATCAAGGGAAAATAATTATTTTGTCAATACAAATTTAATAAAAATTTTGATGACTCTGTTCTGTTTGCATTTTTTATACATTATTATTTTTGCGCTGCAAATAACTCGTAACTTCTTTTTCGATTTCAATTATAACATAACATTGAAAATAATGTATTACAAATTAAAGGAAATAAAGTTTTGGAATCTACGCATAAACCGTAATTACTTTGATAGTGTTGTCGAGGCAATCTATCTCATCGGTGATTTTTTTCTCCTTGCCTCGTCCTTAGGTATAAATTAATATAGTCTATAACAATTAAAAAGGAATGATTATATATTTGAATTAAAAACCGAATTTAGTCATCATTAAGACGGCCTTCACAAAATTTTATAATTTGGTCAAATATTTAGATCTAATTATTTTATATATCAGCTTTTGAAAGACATTAAGTAATATTATGTTAATAAATGCTATTTTAATGTAATAAATGAAGTAATTGTTATGTTTGAATACAAAAATAGTCCCATCCCGTTCTTTTAAGACTTTATTCTGAGAACTCTTTGATACGCCTATAAATTTATATGTACCCGAAAATTTTCAGCGTTTTATTGCTAGGTTCTATCCAAATCCTCGAACTAAGAACGTAATTTTTAGCTTTCTCTGAAACATATATTTTTCGTTTTTTTCTTTTGTTTTTCTCCTTAAAGTCGTAGACAGTGATAGTTATTGTGTCAAAGATTAGATTTTAATATCTCGTAAGCAGAAAAAAGTCTATGTAAATTGACTATGTCCTGTAACTTTTTCGAGGATTTCAGCTCTACTTTAATAAGTTTAATTTATATAGCCATAATAAATACGTTAAGACCAAAGAAATCGGTAGTTATAAATTATATAATTTGAAATATTGAACTTTGTTATCAGTTTCTATGTTGTATAACTTCCTCATAAAATGGTTTTACCTGTTAATACAGGAAGCTTCAAACATGTTTTATGCATGAAAACAATACTTATAATACGGGCTTGTCTAATTAGCTCTATACTATACATATGTAATTTTAAATTAAAATTTAACTCTAATTCGTATAAAAGGATATTTTTTATATTTTATATATTACGTTTTTTGTATAATTTTTTATCTAACGAAGATTAAAGACTTTTGTTTTATTAAAAAATATTATTCTTTGTAATCTTACAATATACATTTTTCGATAGTGTTTTTCATTTCAGGTAATTTCCACCCAGTAAGGAAATTTGATGGATTCCATTCAAGTGAGTAAAATTTCCTTTTGTTATTATTTTGTTCTTATTAGAGTACTTACAGTATTTATTAATATATTCTATAACATCCAATATTTGAATAAATTTTAATTTTTATCAGTCTGTTGTGTTTGTCTTTTCTCTTAGCATTACTTTTTGATATAACTGATACTTACTTAGTATTTTGTTAACATAGCAACTCTGTTTCAATAGTTACTAATTAAAACTCAGTGTGTTTATAAACTCTGGACGATATTAGCTTAGTTTACCATCATACACATTTATCCGGGAAACGATTCCCAGAAATGAATTTAAGTGAAGGTATCATATGCACATGCTACATTGACATGTTACTTCCCTTATTTTATTACAATGCTATTGATAACAACAGCTGATATGAAGTGTGTTGGACTGGAACAGTCTCGTTTCGACAGTAGGTAAGCGAGATATGTTTATAAGTGCGGTTGCATGTGGTGTTGTGTTTTTAAGTTGTTTATCAGTTTTGGTTTGTGCTTGTGTGTATAGTGGAAGGGAAGCATGGATATGTGTGTGCGTGGTGTGTGTGTGTGCGGCTGCGAGTCTGTGTGTGTATTCCTCGGTGACGCGAGGTGCGGAGCGGTCGGAGGCGCCAGTTGAGTTCGAACCGTTGCGGGGTTGCCGCGTTCTTGTCGCGTAGAGCCCTGCATCTCGATCACAACTTTGTCTACTGGAAACTTTTTAAGGCAATTTCGGAAAGGATTATTCTTTCGTGCTTTTATTGCTGCTGGAGCAGTTCAAAGTTGTCGGTTCCTGAACGTTTTCCGTATACTGTGGCGCTGTTTTCACACTACGTCGGTCTATTTTTGAATATTCACTAAACGCTTCACTGCGAAGTTTTCGAAACGCAGCCCGCCAGCCGGGTTAACGGCCGCTGTGTGCAGCGGCTGCATCACATCTCTTGTGTTTTTGTTGATGGATAATATTTGTGGTGTTAAACTCATCTGTGCAATCCGTGACTCGTTATCTGTAAGTATGACCTCGATACTAGCAAGCTGTTATGTTTGTATGAACTTGCAAACGTATCAGTTAGAAAACCTGTTGATCATCCCAATGTTTCACCCTGTGTAAAAATATATTAGCAAGGTATTACAGATTTAGATGTTATATCGATGATTGCATATGAGAGAGATAACATTATATTACGTTACGATGGCGTTTGTAGTTAGTTATATTAGTAGGTGTACAAATGAATGTAAGTACCTACGTACGCTCCACTGTGAGCTATTGTGTAAGTAGTTATTGTAAAAATTATTATATGAATTAAATTTAAGCATAAATTGTTTGAGAATATAATAATAATAATAGCACTCGCTTTTGTTATGAAATATCTGTTGAAGTAAAAATATTTTGAAATTAGTAAATCGATTTATGTATTGAATATTATTATTGTAATAATAATTTGATGCGTTAAAATGTGTAGTAGAAGATGTGAGTGATGTTTTATTAAAGGACCTAACGACCGTCCTAAGTAAACTTGGCGAAATTGATTTTTGTTGCTGAACCAAACAAGCTGGTTATTTGAACTAACATATTTCGCTATTTTCTCAATAATAACAAAAATATCCCTACTCACTACGCATTACAGTAGAATGTTTGATGGCTGAGATATCTAGCTAAGAAGGTCGAAAAGGTCACAAATGTTTTATCATATCTCAAACTATAAACAACGTAATACTAATACTCAAAGTCAATTAGGTATTATACAGCTTGCATAAATACAGTGATGACAGCGGTCATGTAAACAAAACGTACTTATTTTTATGTTGAATTCAAAATGTTAAGAACCGCTTCTTACTTGGCCACCATAGAATTAACCGTTGCTTCTACAATATTTTATTTATTTATTTTTAAATAAAGAAATATATTTTTATGTATTAAACTGTTGTGCATATGTGAGTATATTGTAAACCGCATTTACAGCACTAGCTGAGACTATCTCCGAGGTCAACCTGGTCAAGATATGAATTATAATATATATAGCATTTTGTATGAATGAATTATCATTAAAAGTTATATGAGTGCACTTTTATAGACGAAAATAATGCATACGGAATTATTAAAGGCAAAAAATTTTTTTTTGTTATATTCAACGAAACGAAAGTCTTAATGAATTTTAAAATAATGATAACTTTATATACATTTTTGGTCTAACTTCAACTAAATTTAAACTTTTGTTCGTGTTTAGTAGTTTAATATTCTGCTATTCAAATAAAATTATTATTATGATTGAAAAACTTTAACATGATTCAATAACATCTCCCTCGAATCGCTATTTATTCAGCAAATTGGCCTTTAGTTGTCAATATGGCTTAATGAGAGCAGAAACGTAAATGTCTAATCAAGCATATTGTCGCGGCATTCAGCCAAAATCCATGAAATTAATGTAATCATCTATATTCATTGAGAAAAAAAAATGTTCTAAATGATTCTACAGGTGATTTAGTATGGGAGAGAATTCAAAGACAATTTACAACTAAAATATCGTTAATATGAGATATCAAAGGAGCAAGTTCTTGTTAATAAATTGAAATTTTCTGATGATGTACTTTAAGTGCACTCTAGAATTATCGGTTTAGTGTATTGATATTGGCATCTGTCCCATGTTTAGAAAGGAATTCGAAACAAATACGTCTATATGGGAAAGTTTTAGGTATGAAGCAAAGATAGGCATTTGTAAATCCCGACGACCTCATTTGAGGCTAAGATACGTCTTCACAACACCTTTAAGCTTCTGCTTTATTATTATCAGAAGTTTATACTATATTTGATGAATCATGACAACAAGAAATCTATTTAGAAAATAATAGTTGAATATTTTTTCGCCGTTACGTTTATAGAGCCTTCTCTCTCTCTCTCTCCTTCTCTTTCTCTTCTTCGATTATAGAGCTTTCTCTTTGTAATAGAATACAATATGGAATAAACAAAAAGCATTCGATAGACTGTTATTATTTTCTCTTATTGAGGATCAAAACAATTCGGCCACAAAGAAATCACACAAACTCATATTACAGTTAGGTAAACGATTCGATTGATTACTGTTTGATATTCCCTAAGCGATTTTTGATGGTCCAAAGTCTGAGAAGGAAAGCAATTTCGCTGCATTTGGTTCTCCAAAAAGAGATACACATTATAAAATAAAAATGTTAAAGATTCCAGAAAAAAAAAAGAAATTTAACTTTCCGAGAAACAAACAGAATTACATTACAGTACTTAAATATCATCGGACGATAATGGACGTAAATCTTCTAATGAGTGTCGTAGTACATTGAGTTGTTATCAATATTGATGTTTATATAACAAAATGTAAACTTTCCCATGTTATTTATTAGATGTATATTTCTAGTTTATAACACGGAAAACATGATGTTGTGTTCCCAGTGATGTTGGCTATATGAACGTAAGCAGTTACACAGATCGTCACGCGATCACCTCTAACCGTTAACAATGCCTCGTAGTAAATTTTCCACAACTAGAAAATTGTTTACCCTCTATCTAGATATTTGTCTAAATACGTCTACTGAATGATATACACAGTTTATATGTAAAATATATACAAAGTCATTTATAACGTTATGAGTTATTCGAGAGCACAAGGTTCTCATTGAAACGTAAGAATTATTCCACTGGGTTCAACAAGTGATGTGTGTTAGCGTACACACATACGCGTTGAACTAACTAAAGAATATATTTCATGCATGTGATTGTTTCAACTGATCGCTTGTTCAATTGCAAAATTGCTTATCCAAGATCCTTAAGAGACGATATATCTATACCTACATACACATTTATATGAATACATGAAAATAATTTAATTGTCCGTTAAAAATATCTTATAGCGTGTTAGTGATATCAAATTTTATTGTTATTACTCAATTTATTATCTGTATACGAATCTGTTATAAATTTGTTACAAGCCAGTTCTCTCGCAGTCCCGCTATCTCATCTATGGCGTATATCTGGCGCCTTTTAATTGCCCTAGACTAATAATTATTATCAGTTCGCGTGCGCCGCCCCGCCCTCTACGACTAAGATACGCAATTACCACAACCAGTGTACACACATAGATACACACTTAAGCACGTGCTCTAAGTGTAACTTTGACTTGGAAATTTACATATCGTTGATAGATATGTATAAAAATATATTTAACTTAAGATTCTAGTGTAAATATCACAAGAAACTTACTTTAAACAATCGTGTGATAAGTGGCTACGTTAGAACATTTACTTGTCTTGATAATTGTATGAATCACGAAACGATTTTGATACAAACCGCTGAACAATTTTCTATAAACACAATAACAGACGGCATCAATTCTAAGGTGAACCACCTCTTGTAGAACTTCGTCTGAAATAGCAATGATTGTTATTTTCGTTTCAAACGCACAATTTGATAAATACATTCTAATAGTGGAAAATTTGAGAAACTTACTATTTCAAAATCTGTTTATATTTGTTTAATACAGCATGAAACTCGCTCAATTCTCAATCATATTTATAAAACAGTGATATTATTGCTTACTGTTTTATTGGTTGTTTGACCTCGCGTTATCGTGGCAAGCCTCCGTCATCGTAACTACCTAATAATCTGTTATCGCATGTGTAATGACGTGTCTAACATTTCAGTATTATTTGAAAATTCTCATGTTATAATGGATACTTAACTTGATCACAACTTTTTCTATGTCAATTGCTAATGATTGTTGTTCCACGAATTTTACATCTTAGAAATAGTGATAGAATTCTTATTATTAATAAGATGCACATTCTCTATGCATATTTATGTAAGATAAATCGTAACAACATAAAAAAACGTTACAAAATTTTATGTATTGGTCCTATATGATAAAGGAGTAATAAAAACGTTCTTAAAGCGATAACTTGATCGTTTGTAATCGAGTCCATCATTCAACACACGGACCCCACGTGCGCCCACATCTCATTAATTCAATCGATACGCCTTCACTGAAACATTGTTACAAAATTTACTCATACCTTATTCCTATTTGCTCAAGTTGCTTCTAAAAGTTTTATTGGACTATTGCAGTTATGTTCGAAATCAAATATGGTATTATTGTTACAAACTAAAGGTTTTTTTTCTATACTAATATGTATAAATCAAATAAGCAGACTCTCAATGAAATTCTCAATTTGGCGCTGAGCGGGAAGGAGGCTGAAACGTCAAAGACGGCAGATGCATTTGAAGAACATTATAAATGCATTAGCGTTGTAAAAATCCTCTACGTGTTTTACTGCGTCTCAGACTTTCTGAATACGGTTATTCAAATTAGATTTTTAATAGAAACGGTGGTAATCATGGCGTTATTTGTATTCGTGTTCGAAGCATTTTGTCGTCTATACGCTGTTTCCAAGCGCGAGGGCGCGACCCCGGGCGTGACGTCACTCTCCAGATGAATGAACATCTACCCTCCGTCTGCCCAGCTCCCTAACGGTCACATTTATAAAAGCTATGAGCTCAGATATCAAAGCCGCAACATCTGTTGTCTCGAGGACTGTTATTGTCTACCGTCTAGTTTTTATTGTATTGAATTTTTTCCCAATAAATAGTCCAACACATAAAGCTTAACGTTCTGTTGAATAAACTCAATATGCAATTCACATAAGTCTTAGAAAACAGAGGCTGGAATAAACGGTATGACGATTAACATTTCGCGACCGGTTTCTTTATAGATTTAAAAAAGCCCAAGGGTCGTACACTCGATAACTCGTAAACCGTATTTGGTCTAACGTGAATCATCCTGTTCGGAGGACTTCATATAGGTATATGTGTGTATACAGGTTATAAACACAGAATCAATAGATGTGTCATTAAGAAGAATAGATTTATTTTGAATATAGTAAAAAGGTCCCATATTGTGATACTCCAAACATTAAAAGGTGTGGCACTTATATATAAGTTTACAGGTCAATCGATAGACATTCACTTTCACATCATACCTTTCCGAGCCATTACTTCATGTATAATACCTATTAATCATAGGTCAAGTTTTACCTTATGAATATGTATGTTTTAAATAAAAAAATATTGTAATGATTGATTTCCTTTTAATATTCTATAAGGTAAATGTTTAATGACAAGCTGTCGGAACAATGATAAATCCTTGTCTGTGTAAGGTGTTATGTTTGATGCAGAGTGTGCACCTTGACCTTCCTCAGCCGGTCTGTGACCGCATGCAAACAAGTCAGCTATAAACTACTTGTTTCCCCAATAGCGTTTCTGACACGCCACTCGTATGTGGCATGATTACAGCCATACCGCATACGTTAGTATTATTTGTATGTTGATTTACCAGAACTAGAGAGGCTTTACAACTATTATTAAAGCTTGTCATTTATAGGGAAGTGCATGGTTATATAAAAATTAAAAACTTATTTCAAATAGAATAAAAGGTTACTTTCAATAAATTGTAATGCTGAAATAAATGTGCCCTGTTTTCGTGCTAAACATTTTTATAAAATTTGACTTTACCCATCAGTGTAATTATTCTTTACGCGAAAGTAAAAAAGTGAACAGAACTGGTTATGGTTTTGTTTTTCCTTTGGTGTCAGTAATCAAATTCGAAACCACTTTCTGAGCTCTTTAACGTAAAGCGGCTTAAACATAATGTTCAATTATGTACGTATAGAATTGATGTCAAAGTTTCATATTCATATTTTGTATTAGTCTCATTAATGCGGAAAAAACTTTCAAAAGGATATCCGATTTTCAAATGCCTTTCCATATAAAATATCCATAAGTGTTAATATCTGAGGATCATATTGTGATAGATAGTGTTCTTTTATTACATTTTATATTAAAACACTGGTCAAACATTGAAATAGTGCTACTCTTGTCTCATAACGGCACAACACAAAAAGTTGCCTACGTATTTTTTGTTTCACTCTTTCGTGACGAGCGCCAGCGGAAGCTTAGATTATGGAGCACTTAACAAGAACTATTCAATATGTCTGTCCCACTTTATGGCCAGTCTAATTTCCCTTTTATTTTTGTTTTGTTTGGGGTGGGGTGTTACTACATTTTTTTGTTTTCTTTTCTTTGCAGTTAAAGTCCGCTGTACCCGTGTAGTGTTTGGCCGGAAGGGTGATGGCTACAGATGACCTTTTAGTGGTTTTTCCTTGTGATTCGTGGTAGTGAGTCGTTGTGAATAGTGCGGTTTTGGTGCAAGTGATGTGACAGTCTATGGAAGTGTCAGGGCGTATACGGAATGTTCACGAAGCACGGCAGGGCTCCTGAGAGGTGCCATCACCCCTCGCATAGGAGTTGCAAGAAGAAAAAGCAACCCCCGCATACACCCTGGAAGTACTTGATGAATTGCCCACTCGTTAGAAAATGTTTTGGTATAGTATTTTTTTATTTCTGTTATTTTTAGTTTGGGGTTCTTATATGACGATGAAAAACAATCGTTTCGCTACAGTTCTGTAACTTGCGGTTTTTTGTAAGGTTATATAAAGAAGAAGATGTAAGATAAAGATGTTGCAAAAATTGTAAAAGTGCTTTAATAAAATATTGAAGAAATCTCTTTCAGCAATTAATATATCTGATTAAATTATAATATTACTTACTCGTGTTGTTCTTGCAAATAGCTAACTGGTAGACTTTCATAAGACTATTAAAATTAACTCATGACAAAATCACAAAAAACATTTGGGACAAAATATTATAGGAGCAAAAGTATTTAAGTATGGTGAGATTTACATGAGTAGTGATGTATGAGTTTGTCTGTCAGATGAAAAGTACAAAACGAAGTTTTATAATCCTATATTTTGATTCTGAGTGTGAAGTTCTTTGTAGTTTTTGAATAAGGTTTTTAGTAAATCGTTATTGTATGGCCCTAATGACTGCTATGAGGTAGTCAAGCTACATCACAGTTGGATATAAGATAAAGAAGGAAAAGTTTTACTTAAAAAAAATGTATTTTTGTGTTTGGCAATAGGTTTGGTTGTTAAAATCAAAGTGTGGTTAGGATGGTTTTCGTTGTCTTTGACTATGTTGCCAAACATTTTATTGTATATGTCCGTTAATGATTTCACTTCGTTTTTTATTCTCTCATGAAAATTATTATCCTATATTGTTCAAAGCTAAATGTTTCTAAATCTTCGTCTATATTTTTCATCGGTTGACGTCTATATGATTTAATTTAATTCTCTAAGTTTGTTTCTTTTTATTCATTATTCATCAGAGGAATAAAGTATTTGACAACTAAGCGTATTAAAAACATAAGATTAAAAATCAATTGAAGTATTGCTATGTTTAATGCATGTTTCATGAAATTCTCAGACGATCGGTTGATGAACGTACACGACCTTGCGACAGCATTCTGTTGACTGTTGTCCTGGATTTGTTGTTTGACAGGTTAGTCGACTGATCGGGATGTGTGATGTTGCTTTTATAAATTACAATTAAACATTGTAATCAAACTGTTAGTGTTAGGATTCATATGCTATGAACATCTGATATAACTTATGTTTTTTTTTATTTGTCTTTGGAAAATCTAAGCATGCTTTAGTATATATATACATATTGAAAGTTATTCCATTGAATATATATTTATTGCTATGTAAAAACATTATCACATAATCTGCTGAACCTAAACCATTGTAATATTGACAAATTAAATCACGGAACTTCCATAAATTGTTAAACACAAATGCGCATATTTGATAAGCGCTACATGTTCCAACTTCAATTATTATGCCCAACATATTTGGCGTGAATTAAACATGGTGGCCATTGTTCATTGTTTTGTAATTGTATTGACAATGACATCAATTTTTTTAACGGCCTGCACATCTCAAGGCCAGAACTTTTTCCTTATCTAAACCAACATTTGGATGTATTGCCATCGTAAACAAACGTAAGTTTAACGGATCTCTAGAGTTCCCTAAACATTTTTTTACAAAAGGACCCATCTATGACAATATTTAAACGGTTGGAACGTCGTAGTTTGCATCACCGGAATCAAAGAGTAATAACATAATTAATTTTAACTTCATGTCGATAATAAAATAATGTCACTTGTTTCCGTTGGCGCCAATAAAAAAAGTATACAATGTATATGAAGCTTAT
>DVQP01002595.1:0-12239 GCA_018231745.1 Danaus eresimus
ATATATATATATTTATTTAAAAAATATATTAGTAAAGAAGTCGATTTCTTTTATAGCGCTTCTTCGAGTGTAGTATTTTATGTGTATGCAATATAGTATGTATTGTTTTTTGTTTATGTACTGTGATATATCTCTTTTTTATAGGAAAGAGAAACTTTACAGTAATATATACAAAATGTTTCGCGAACTCAGTCTTCAATGAATATTTATTAACTTAAAAATATCTATTTCAAAGTCCTAATATCATGTTTTTGGATACATATGTCCTGTTTTCTATATTTTTTTCTAAATGTACGACGCTTTAAATACTTAACATATAATAGAAGTCACAGAGTTAGACACAGATATAGTCATAAATATAAAATGCTTACTTCTAAGACCTACATACTCTTTTACAAGTTATAAAAGCTCACTTGGATGAAACACATCATAGTTTTAGTTTCAAAGAACTATGATAACGTTCTGTGCTCGGAGATATGCGACTTTTGTTAAAGTTTAAATAGAAAAATAGTTGGTGCGACTTTTTTGAATTGCGGTTCTTTTTATATTTTCCTTTATTTTGGCCTCTTTACATTTAAATACATGAGTAGTTCAGTGTTGAAAATTTTAATAATCGAGAAGGTATTGACAAACGAATGAATAGAGTTGTTCCTGGTTTGTTTCGAGATGTTGTTTGATTGATTCGACGAGAAAATATGACAGTTTTATAAATTGTTATTAATAAACAAAGGTTATGATTTAAATTTGCCATAATATCTACAAATAGTAACATACAAAGGTGACTCTAGAAGTCGCTTAGTTAAAACAAATCAAGAGAATAAACTTGCTAAGAAATGTTTTCTTGTGTAAAGTTTAAATCCGAACTGATAGGAATTTGCGATTTTGAGAAATTGTTACTATGTAAAACAGAGTTCATTCTTAAACCAGTTTCCACAGCGTGGGCGCAGAGCTGCCTATAGCAGGACTAAATGAAAATAAAATGCTTAGTGGTTTAGCTCCAGTGCGCTATCTTGTTAGCATTTATATTACTAAATTTATACAGCTCTACATAAAAAAGTTATGATCATTTTTATTATGCAGCTCGATTTTAAATCCAAAAATTAGTATTCGGTTTATTTCCCTTCAAGAAAATTGTATGCAATTAAAATAATGTCTATATCAGCGGAAATTTTAAATACATGAAAAGCAATATGTGTATAGAAGTAAATAAACGCGATTAAATAGTTTTTGTGTATACACAAAGAATACTATTATTTCTCAAGACTTATTTGAACGACCGCCAGCAATACAGTGTTATTGTCTGAAAAGAACATTTTATAGTCAGAAACAAAACCGAAACGACATGTTTATGACAGTTTTTAATGGCTGCATGAAAAGTAAATGTTTCACGTTTTGTGGGGTATGGGGTCACCACCCCATAGACTCTGCTCTCCCTTCATAGTAACCATAGTTCACACGAAATAATCGATAAACGGAACATAATAAGGGTCCAAATCTAATGTTGTTAGTGAGATGTGGATGTACTAAATAATTTATTGGGAATACAAAAATATTTTTCAATCTCACATGTTGTTATTTCTATGTTTTAACTCGTCAAGTTACTATTATTACCGCTTGCTAATAAATATACAAAAAAGCCGTTTGCAATATTTGCAAAAGTACTGGTATTATTGCAGGTTACAGTTTAAATGTAATGTGAGTTTTAATAAATCAACTACATCGGTCATCTATCTTGAGATTGGTAATGTAATAAGAAACTTTGAATGGGATGGAGCGTAGGGGAACACGTGATAAATACAAATTAACGTCATGAGATCACACAGAAAGAAAGGTACATATATCTGTGCTAATGAAAACGTATGAGGAGAAACTATGGTTAGATATGGCGAACACTTATTTAGATTAGACATATTTTAAAATATGAAAGTTATATATACCTAAAGTACCATTAATTTCAGAGTCAATTTATAATTAACAGTTTTTTCTTACGAAAATCTACAGCCATTTTGATCAATAACAGTCTTAGCAGTAACAGTTATTAATTACTCAATTTCCATGACATTTATAAAAGCGTTCCGAGAAAAAAATATGAAAGCAAAAGTTATAAATGGAAGGCAGGGAAAACGGAAAAACATCAGCGTTTTAATAAAAAAAGAGGTGATTTAAAAAGGATACTGTGACGAGCAATTTTTTCATAATAACGAACGAAGATTTTATGCAGTCGTAATTTCGCACAAAGGATTTAACAACATTAAAATAACGAGCATTAAGAGTAGATTTCGCTATATAATGTGGTATAAATAATAAATAGATAATTGCGTATATTTTTATACAAAAAATATTGTAGTATTAAGAATCTATTCTGAGAGCTATGCTTTTTCATTCAAAGGCATTTGTATTCTGTTATCAGTAGTATATGTTAATAATGTTTTAATATTTTCATAATTGCATATAATGACTAACTTCCTCATTGAATCAACTGCACGCGAGGTGTGAAAACGTTTTGATTACCGGAAATTTGTATTATAAATAAAAATATGGACAATGATTTATTCTTTATTTTAGTTTCAATTTACATTGAAATGTTATACTAAAATGTTTAAAACTATGATAGTTAAGAAGAACACTAACAATAAAACTTACAACTTGCTTAAAATCTTCTTCTTTTTCTCCCTTCATATAAATATCCATTTTCTGTTTCACGTTATATGGGCTTAATTAATTTGCTTTCACATTGGTGAACAATATTCCCATTCATTGAATAAGTTTCTGCTGAGTTTCTAAGCGATGTTGCCAAACAAAATTAAATTGGAAATATATTTACATACAATGATCTAGTCGTTGAATGTCAATGGAATTATAAATTCCATTAGGAATTGATCCACTTCCATCTAAATTGTCTTAAACATAAGTATCTTCAGTCACAATACTTCCTCGTACAATCGATCAAACCTCAAATCTTAACTTATAAATTTATGAGGGAGAATATTACTATATCTCTCATTGTTGGTGATATTTAAATCCAGAATTTCTCTTTAATCAGTGCTACCAACCGAAGCAGTATATTATAACATTCACGATTTAAGCGAGACATTAAGCACATCCAGGTATAGCGATGTAGGTCTGGCTCAGCGAGCGGTCCGCACTAAATCCGTACTTAAGTCTTCTTGCTCGTGTTGTTTTTCACTTGCAGCTCCGCCATTATAGACGTAAAGTTATTATTATTTAATTTCTACTAAAATCGTTGTAATACCGAGTATCGATTATTGAATTGAGAAATCAATTTATATCGATTAGGTCTTCCTTCCCCTCTTGATCATTTGAACTAGTCCCAAGTTTGTATTTCATATTTTTTGTGAAAAGAAACTTAAGATAATTTAAATATATTTTCCTTTAATCGATAAATAATATGTTACATTAATGGAGTTCCTATTATTGTTTGATACGATACCACGTTTCAATATTTAAAGTCAATGACTCCGGTTTTGTTTCCTACTAAATGTTCAATACTGAGTTCGGCGGCTAACTTAAGAAAAGGTAGATCTTTTATAAACAGAGGAAGTGTCGGTCGTTTAAACATTATAGGCTGGATTCTCTTTATTTTGCCACTTCTATAAAAAGAAACGATGCAAACAGAATGTCAAACATTATTCTTAAAAGTATATTTTGGTGCGGATGAAACAATGGGTCTAGACTACGGACTGTGCACCAAAAAAGTGGTCATGTCATTTCTTTTGTATTTTTATGATCTAGCTTTTGGAAGCCACTGCAATTGATAAATAATTTAATTTTAATGTTTCTTTTTTACAATTAAATTATATTAATTATGTTAAATCATAGTTATTATTGATCTTCGTACATAAAATATTTAAATATTGAATAAACGAATATAAATAGAGTAGGAATACGAATATAACAAAAAAATACTATGGCTGGGAGTTTCGTGGACTTAAACACGGAATAAATTTGTTAGTTACTCCCTTAGTGTATCTCAGAAAAGCTTTGGTGACTTTCACTAAAACGGACCTTTCAACCACTATGAATCACACTAATCTAAATTTTTCCCCTTTGACATCTCACGAGCAGTTTAAGGCTTTAGCTGAGATCCCTTTATTTATATGTTGTCATACATATGCAGGTATATATGCACACACGTACACGCACACAATAATACAAAGGTATAATGCCGGCGTTGTCGGCTTAGGTGAGAGGCTCATGAATTATTTAGAAGTGTAAGCATCGTTTATCGGAATTTCTCTTGTAAATCTTAAGTAAGTTAATTCGTTATGAGATTTTGCATCGGTCAGGACACGATGCATTTATCAGTGTATATGCGAAAATTGAGTATATCATATACAAGGTAACATTTACATATGCATTTAAAGTTATATTTTAAATAAAAAGTGGATTATTTGTTCTTTTAATTTTTATCTTTATATGATTTATATAAAGAATTAATTACCTAAAATTTTCAAGGTCCTAGTAATTAAGGAATATGTGAAGACGGTAGAATAGACGACAGTATTAATAGCAGCGAAATTTTCTTCTAGTTTCGAGAGAAAAGATTGTTCTAAAAACCTATGTGATTTGAGCTGTAGACCATTTTAAAACATGTTTCTGGATAGGATTTTTGAACAATGCAAATTAAAAATTCTATTCAAATGGAAAGGCTTATAATTATATAAAAAACGACTCACGATTGATTTGTTCCGTAGTAGTAAACAATGCACATATTATAAAACACGATATTCGATAGTTCAATGAAGCCGCTCGTTATGAATGGGTTTTGGAATCGGATGTAACAGTTACAATAGGTTATTGTGTGTTTTTTACTTTTATGAGTTAATCTAGTCTGTAAAATTCAATATTTTTATTGTATAATTTCAGAATCAATCGACATGCTCTATTTAACTAAATGATTAAAGCAATATTTCATTGCGACTGACGCTAGCTCACCACAATTGTTTTGAATTACTTGAATGTGATACGATGATTAATAAATTGTTTCAAACTAAAAAAAAAAAAATCAACTTCATTGTATTTTGTGACAAAATAAAAATTTAAATAGAAATAAAATCCTTATAACACCGCTATGGTATAACTGTATAAGTATTTAAAAATTAAAATCAATCTACTTATTAATACATACATTATCATTAATTTGGCTGATTAGAAATCAAAACTTGTTTTATATTATTGATAACTGAATAACATAAACATAAATAGCACAGAATCATATAGTGCTCACAAAATACAACAACCAACCGCACCTATATTGTAGTAATCGGGTTTGTCCTGTTAGTGGAAATTGGTTAATGCACTCCAATGAACGGTCTATCGGGTCACATGGCAACAGTTAATTATTAAAAGCAATAAAACTTAACTGCATAAACCATTATTTTTGTTTTCATATCTTTTTACTTATTTGCATTAAATACAAAATGTTATAAAAAATTTTTTTGGATTTTTTGCCTGGTGTACATGTCTTTTAAGCTAAAACGATCGTTCCCTTCACATGTCAAAATGTGAATTTCATTTTAGGATTAACATATTAAAAGGTTAACGAACCATGAGCTCTGCGACACCGTAATCATTATTTTTTTGCCTTCAGTTCGGAGACGATATCTTTCGGCCCCCCTTTCAATTTATTAACTTAATTGTTGATTGTTCCAAGAGAAAGATCCCTGCACACAATAACCATAAAATATTTAAAGTAAACACACTCGCGTCTTTAATGCATTAAATTATACCTTGAATAAATGTACCTTTCGAAAGTATAAAAAATAATTTATAAAGGAGTCCAGACTTGTCTTACAACTTGACCTTTGGAATGCTGACGAGAACCGATGCCGTACGATGGTATTTGCGGCTTCGGCTCTGAACGCTCTGAATATACAAGGCTCTAAGATAATGCAAATATTTCCTTTGGCATAAAGATGACGGCTTGTTCAGCCATAAAATCCATAACTTTGTTAAAGAACTTTTTGTATTTGATAGGGAAAGTGATGAATTAGTAATTATATTATATACACCTATTACAAATAATATGTGCTTTTCAATAACGCTTTATTTCTGATTACCGTTCTACCAGATTTTGATATTAGACTTTTTATTCTTTTTATTCAGTGCCAAATATAATTCAGAATTACGAAAATGGTAAGGTTTACTTTTCTAATAAAATCATACTACAGTTGTATAATTTGTTACCGAATCCTTTTAATACGCTTTGTACTATTTCACATAAATTTTTAAGAGGATTTGCTAGAAATTGTTTTAGAATTCTTACATTTTGTAACATAGTTGTCTAATTTTAAAAAAGCGGCTGCGAACGTGCTTCTTTTGATTTTTGGCATTTCGGAGATTGAAATGAAATTGTGAGTTGCAACTACCTTCAGTATCGATTGACTTAATTGTCTTTTCACCTGTTAGTACATATAAATAATTACAAAATTTAATATCTAGGACTTATGATAGTTAAAGAAGTCTATGTATTACTTGTTAATTATAACATCAAACTATTTTTCGTTTATAAATGAAGTATATGCAGTGAAGTGGAGAAAATGTGAGTGACAAAATTATGTGATGATTTTTAAGTGTTAGTACTTAAATAATTATTAGCCATGGGTAATACGAATTCGGGGCAAGGACATTCACGTCATCAAAACAAGAGTAGGAAGTCGAGGAGTTTGCCAACTTCGCCAGAAGTGAGAAGGTAATATAATATGCACATATTTATGCAGGTTCTGGAGTAATTTATTATACCATTGGTGGAATAATATGTATTTATTTATATCTACAAGGAGATCTAATTAATGTATCGTTTTAAGTTTTATTTATATAGTGTTATAAATAACAATTGCTTGCGAATTAATATATAAAAAAAAATGTTTCATATTAATAGCAAAAGAAAAATATCTCACTGAATAAAGTGAAATTGGAACACCTTGTTAGTAGGGTTCAGTCAGTCTAAAAATATTTACGCCCGATTTAAGTCGCAGTCCGTCTATCTTTCATGTTAGCTGATCGATAAAAGGATAATCTTTGATCTCCGCGTGTTATCCGATGTCGTAAACAATATATTTTTCTTTATATGGAGTTAACAAGAAAAAGAAGAGATCGATGTAAAGTGAAGGCTGAGAATGTAACTTGTGATAGATTGTTAAGCGTCACCTAACGAAGTTTAATATCAAAAAAATATTCATGTTTTTTCTGATCTATGCACATTTTTAAATTAAACTTCCCTCACGTCGCACGCTCTAAAACGTCTGCCTTAATTTCCGAACCAAACCGCCCCGGAAGCGAATGTCACCTATGTCACCTCAACTTTAATAAACTGCGGTCTCGGTATTATAGCAATATCGCATATATTTCACATATTTTTCGCTTCCCTTTCGAATATTTAAAATCACACAGTCAGGTAAAATAAGAGTTAGTTTAGAAATATAAATAAGTTATTTCAAATTACTATTTGAATAACCAATAACAAATTGTAGTTTAAATGTAAAATAATTATTATACTTAATTTTTAATGACTTGTTACGAGGAAGGCGGCTTTATTAATACTTGATCTGACGATGCTTATGATAGTTAAAGAATTGTTATATAAAACATATTTAGTGTCATCATGCTCGAAGGGAAGAATATAATAGTTAGACCATAACAATTGAGATCAGAATCATTGGACCCGATGAAATTGATTTTAATTGAATAACACAACACAATAAAATTAAAAGAGGAACAAAAATACAGGGGAAATATACGTTTTTTGTTCACAAAAAAAAACAGCGATTGCAAATAATATCGTTCATTTATTTTTATGCCATAGGTTGTCATGAGTACATGATTTTATGGATTGCAAATTTTCATTAAATAGGTTGACGTAAAAGTACTTAGTACTAAGTACTTTATAAGGTTATTATAATTTATTATTATTATTAGACGGGTTAGTTGTGGTGTGCTTTGTATTGCGCAAAGCCCTCTCGGAGCACAATGCGCCCGCGCCAGATGTTCATTGTTTTGATTCAAATCTTATCGTTCTGATCAAAGGGCCCTAGTAAAAGATACTTAAGACATTCTCACCATAAATTTCGTCTACGGTTTCTTGATAAGGACAATGTCACATTATAGATAGCAACAGTATGCGTATCGTGTTTGTTTTACATTTCTTTAGTGTTTTATACAAAATTTAACGAATAAATACATCGTGTTGTACAGTTATAGCTTAATTTTTTGACCCCATTACGAATATCATTTACTTGTAGGTTACGGGTTTGATACTGTAGAGCGCCATCTATTGTGAAGTAGCAATATTGTTTTGACAAATGTAGGTGTATGCGCATGCTATATTAATATGAAAACTATACTTAAAGAGCCACTGTTGTCGCAAAGTACCTGTTAAAATGACGATAATGCAAAATTCTCCACTTTTCTGGAGTAACCCAATAGAAAATTATAATATTATATAACATTTTGATATTGTCCTGGTTGTACATAATTACGAAATAGCCTTCTTATTTCATTTTGCACAAAATATAAGAATATTTTAGTCCAAATGTAATAACAAAGTAAACTGTTAGTTATATAGTTTATTTAAATCAGCTCCCGAGCCAGTGGTTTATTGTGAATTCGTGATCACGAACCAGTGCTACCTACTCGTATACTGTTTATATTTCCAGATGGAATTTCATAAGAAAAACCCACAAAAGTGTTAGTTTACTCACACAGGATACTGTAAGCTGTGATTGGCCTGGAAATAAATTTCCCTAATATAAGATTACTGTAAATAAACCACCTGAATAAAATCCTCTCCATCATTTGAATGAAAAATATATGATATAAGCCGTTTAAATAGAGAGTATAAGGTTTTCGTGAGAAGGATATATACAATAAAATATGTATTTGTTAAAATCAACTAACGTATTAAACTTTATAAAAATAAAATATTCCTTTATAAAAATAAAATATTAAACCTGTTATAACCATTTATATGTCTTAATTATTAAATTTTTGGTTCTGCATATAGGTATATTGATTTAAATAAAATTGCTTTGCAAATTTTATATCTCATTCTCTCCAGCATATCTATTTGAATGATTTCCTTTCTTATATTATTTTATTTTACTTTTTTATCAATAAATGAATAAAACAGAACTTTATAGTTCTTAAAAATAAATTTAATATGTATTAAGCACAATATAGTTAGATTGGAGACATGCCATGGAAATATTTTCAAAGCGTAATTTTATCTAGGAATTTAATATTATATTAGTAGGTAAAGATTGTCGCTGCCATATGAGTGGTGTGAAATAATAATCATGAAGTGAATTTATTGCACAGCAAATTTTATACCTATATTCCGCATTTCATAAAAATAGTTTAATATCAGTCGCTTTGCAGGATACATTTGACTTTATTATGAAATTGATTTAAATTATGTTAAAGCAAAAGTCGGATCCTGCATTGAGGTATCTTTGTGTTATCTTTAAGTTATAAACAGGGTTATTATAAAAGCATTCCTGACATGAACATAATCGATTACGTGCTGAATTCACAGTTTCCGTGTTCGTTAAAAGAACATTCGACTACCTTCACTCGTGTCGTTGAACATTTAAATATACCGTTCTTTTTTGAATCGTGTATCTGATTGTTTTTTCTTTTCCAGACAAGTCTCTGTGCTGCAGACGTCTATCCCTCTGCCGGCGTCTGCGGCGGCGGTGAGACGCGCTCCACCTGACAAACGACCTCTGCCAGCGACCCCTGTACACGGTGAGATATTAAATATATTTCATTTTAAACTAATAATATAATTAATTAAAATCCAAGTTCTTATAAGTGTTGAAATTCATATTTGATTTGAGTTTCGGTATTTGCCAGTGTTCATCCAAACGTGTACTATCAATAGGCACTTCGATAGTCTACTATCGATCGGCAACGTTAGTTTGTACCACCCTTAAACCCCAGTACGTGCAAACATTTATACAATGTTAAGATTAATGAGTTATTTGTTTTTACACTAACCGTTACCTACGGCTTCGTCCGCTTTTTGCACTTTTCTTTATATACGCGTTATCATTTTATATGAGGATTCGTTCGATTTCCTGCAGATCCTTTAATCAAATGCTGACTTTGTAACGTTAAAATTAGCTGAGCACAATGCCCTTTCCAATAAACAAACATTTTTCAAAAAAAGACCTTTAATTAAAAAGAGTACCAATTACAATATTTCTATTTTAAAATAGTTTAAAAGTAGCCCTAGTTGCTCCTTATGACATTACCTGCCTTATATGCAAGTGAAATTCCCGTGAAAATAAGACCTCTCCATGAATTAGCGGAAATAAACAGATATAAAGACAAAAAAATATAAAAATTACAGTTTAGATATTGGTATCGTTTATTCATTAACCTAATACTATATCTATAAAATACCCGACTATTTGTGTATTATAAATATAATCGCAAATAAACGAGCAATAAGCGTTTTTAATTTCAAGTTTAAACAGAAATTACTATCATTTACATAATACCTTCTAGTATTGTTGAACTGTATTCTATAACAATATTTCATATTTTTTGAATGTCGTTGAAAGTTGTAGCCCCAATTGATGTTTCATCGACATTCGGACCGGTCAACTATTTCATTTATTACTCATAAAGTAGAAACGACCACTCAAATTGAACGGAGATCGGAGCAACAACATACCTAAAGCTTTATTCACTTTTCCGCTTATCCCGATGAGTGGAGTATAGCCCATTTATTGTCCGGTGCTAAAAGAGCAGCGCTCTTCAGATACGTCTTGAGATAAATGTCGGGTGTTGTAAAATTTTGTCACATAACTTTACAATTTATGAAATTGTATCGTATTTAGTATCTCAAATTAATTGAATTTAGAATATGTCATGTTTTCTAATTGTAATTCGATATAGACCTTAT
Source organism: Danaus eresimus (assembly GCA_018231745.1). Taxonomy (NCBI): domain Eukaryota; kingdom Metazoa; phylum Arthropoda; class Insecta; order Lepidoptera; family Nymphalidae; genus Danaus; species Danaus eresimus. The sequence continues at coordinate 10,931 of DVQP01002595.1, forward strand.
CGAGTTGTTATATAACTGTTAAATTATAAGAATTTAGTTATTACAATGAAAAAAATTAATCTTATTTTATTTTACCTGTACAAGACGTATGATATGATTTATTCATCCGTACAATTGAAGATTTATCTAGAAATTCGAATCCTGCTCAGGTCAATAAATTTTAATCACCATAATGTTATGAATTTTAATTACAATAAAAAGTATAAATCTAATACATTTAATATAGTAAGCATAGCCATTCAGTAAAAAAATGAGATCCCTTGTTTAACATTAAAGAACAATTTGTATAATACGTCTCGATTGTTATGTCTCATGAATGATCTTCAGTTTATTGTGATGTTTCACGATCGTGTGGTCCTCTGATAGATGCATCGTCAGTTAATGTGCACTTCTCGAGGAGAACACTACTTCAACAGGCGCATTTCGAATCCAAGAGGATTTTCAAATTAAAATTTAATTGACGTGGCTTATATCAATTATAATATGTTCCATTCATTAAATTAATTATAATAAATCAATAGTTAAAGTGTTCAAAGTTTTAAAAATGTGTGAGTGTTATTAAAAATATTAATAATAATGTTTGAAATAAATACGAAAAGATCAAACATTATTAAACATTTCAGAACTGATTCAGAATAATCTCGTGATGGAAGAGATAAGCATTGTAAGTTATTTAAAGATAGGGCATGTGTGAATTGTGTTTGTTTTATACTCCTTATTTTGAAATTTATACATCCATCAATAATAGTGTATTGACTGTTCAACATGTGGATATGACAATTTAATTATAACATTAATTTCAAAGTAAATAAAAAACATATTTAGTTATTTAAATGTATATGTACCTTAAGATTTTATTTTTATCATAATATTATATATTTTACTCGTAAGTCTAAGAGATTCATAATATGGGTCATTGTTAAAGATGCGTTGCATCTGGTGATTCATCGCTTTCTCCAGACAGATTCCTTGCTCGTTTACAGCACACAATAATGAACGCTAATTTCGGTACATAAATAATTTTTATACTCTCACTTAGCAATTAAAAGCGTTCAAACATTTGTTAAATTCTCCAAATATTTTAAGAAACTTTGCAGAATAAAGTGTATAAAACGTGATATTATAATGTTTCTGGTAGTCTAGATATTATTCACAGTGACTGTTGTGATGAATTGGCGAATAAAGGACGGATGCTAGTCATGATTGAGATCGCTTTGATGACGATAGACATCCTTCTGACTCTTGTTACCATTTCACACACACACACACACACACACACACACACACACACACACACACATATATATAT
>DVQP01002596.1:0-12237 GCA_018231745.1 Danaus eresimus
CATATATGTGTGTGTGTGTGTATTTTCAACCTTAAAGAATATTAAACAAGGTGGAATAATAAATGTAATCTGTCCCGTTATAAAATTTGAAATTAAATCATGCAAGTTTTATCTTATTATCTCTAAGTAAATTTTATTACAATCTGCTTGAAACAGAACACTACTTCGTTTTAATAAACAAATAAAGTAGGTTCAAACAAAGTTATGGCGTCGTATTTCAATATTCTTGGGCACGTATTCCGTACTCCTAATTTGCCACCACCATACATTCTGGTTTGTACGTCGTACAAGCTTGCTAACTTCATAATTACGACTTATAGTCAAGAATACGAAACATGTAGTGGACTACAAAAATTTTAAGTCCACTTTTTTTCTTGCAATATTGATATTTATAGCAAATATAATTATTTCTGATATGTCCCCAAAAATAATTTGTATCCATAATGCAAACCTAACAATAAATCGCCTACAATTCATATTAACAGTATCTAATAAGTTTAAATTAATCATTTAATTTCAACTTAATTTAATTTTTATTATTTTTAATTTACGTTCAGTATAGACCCCTCTATAAAATGTTTACATTGTTACCAATAAAACCCTTTTGTTCGTTCGCAAGTGGATTTGTGTTACCTGTAACCAAAGAAAGCAGTACAAAAATATAATGTTATAGATACTTGAACATTATCAGTTCATAATTTAGTGCCGGGATTGTGCGCTTGCGATAGCTAAATAGATAAAGAACCGGGTCAACGACCTCATCACTTTCCGCCATTTTGTGAATAGATAGAACTAGAGAATTTGGAACACAATCGTTTTTTCCGCTAGCGACTAAGATTTTATGAAAATATAAGGAAGAAAACAAATGCTATTTGAATATTTTAAAAAACGAATATTTATATATATATGTATCATCAACCATTTGCCACAATTCTGATCAAAATAAGAACTTTTAAATTCTATCCTGCCTATTGCTATTATGATTTCCATTATTTACAAATTGTGTACCCCGTTTGTGAGATTCAAAAGCTATTAACAATGCATTATTACTAAATCGAAGTTTTCCTTTCATATTGAGAATACACTACATAACGTCGGTTACGAGACATTCAATTTTCATGAATAGCTGATTTATAAATTTTATCTTTATTTCATGGCAACAAAGTTCATTATAGCATGTTATCTAACGGGTCAAGATTTATCAGTGTAGTCTACTTAGTATTTGCCGTTTGTACTTCCGAGTAATATTCTTTAAATTCTAGGAATTCAACGTGAATAAAAATTGTTTCATTGTTCGTAAATAAAATTACAAGAACCGGAGCAATGTCTATCTGACTTGCAATCCTATAGTCTAGTAGAAAGCAGATTAAGAGGCTAATTAAGTAGTTACGACATTTAATTTATCATTTTCTAAATGTACCAAACATTTCTCTTACGAAACGTAATAATGTACTGACCTAAAACTTAACTTTGCCTTTTGAAAATAGACGTCTTCATATATCAATAAAGGTCGGTATTTCTTTACCAAATAAACTTATAATCCCAAAGCGGTCATTATTTTGTGATATATATACAGATTATCGGTTTTTTCCTTTACTTATGCTAGAAGGCACTGTTTCTTGCCAAGTTTTGATATAACAGGACGTCTCTCATAAGTCTCTTATATGAGTCTCTAACGTCAAAACATGATAAATAATTGGTCTTACTTTTTTTTCAGAATTTGAGCTTAATATTTCTAAGTTCCCTTGATAAACGTCTTCAATTAAGACACGTGGACAACATTGGTCTTATGAATGATAAGTTAACAATGGTAAAGGATTTTAGCACCGCAAATCATTAAGCGTTTAAAGAATCTGGATAAAGAAAGATTAACAATTGAAAAGGTTTAAATCGATTTATAAAAAATATAGTCACTCTTAAAATTTTATTGCGTTTTAAATAAAAGCATATTGTATGGCTTGGCTTAATTTTATATTCTTATGGAAAAATATTACCTATATGTATATAAAGCACATTTAAAATCTTCCTCTGGGGGATCTCAGTAAATGTTATAGTTCGAATGGAATTACAATTTTTCATTGTCTGGTAGGAAATAAATCATCGCTTTATTTAACTGAGAATTGTTGAACATTTTTTTTCGAATAATTTAACAGAATCAATGCAATAGCTACTACTGTTTACGATAAATCTGTTTATATTAAAGATTTTTGGTTTTATATGATGTAAATATATATAATAAAAAATATAAAATATATATAATAAATTTTGTTTACTATTGTTTTTTTTTTTTTTAAAGGTGAGCTAATTTTACCGGGCACGCCCTAAGCCTAAATGGGACGTAAGTTTTTGAAGTCGACCAACATTAACGAGAAGTGAATCCAACTGTAGAACTATTTATTGTTTTGAAATTACCAAAACAATAGCGATTGAACAACAAATCTGTGTACTTTACAATAAAAAAAAGTTGATATTAAGTTAACTTCATTAATATGGAATGGAATTTAAAAAAGGCTTGTTAAAAATAGGAAGCTAAACACGAAATTGATGTCACCATTAAAGTAATTTAGAAGAAAAAGTGTATAGCCAGTAAACGCGGCGGGAGATCCTAAGTCGCCTCTCAGCTCAGTAGGCGACTACATTAATAATTTGAAACTGTGATATATCTTCCGAAGAATTTTCTATTGTGCTGTGCGATTAAGCTGTGGACCTATTGAGACAAATCTTTGCATATTTTATTTTTAAACACTCAAGGCTTAGCTCGAAGCTAATAACAATAAAAGGAAGAGACAAATATATATATATACATTAAAAATACTCGTATATAATTCAATGTTTAAAAGAACACATAATTCTTCTAGAAAATTTATAAATTTACTTTAACTCTTTTAACTTAAGTATTTTTTATATTTCTCAAGAAAACTATGTTTTGGTATAAAAAAAAATGTTTATAGACGTATATGTAAATATATTATTTGTGTATTCAGTTCTTGAGTTGACATATCTGTAAAAGAAATATCCTTTGTAGGTCCCTATCAAAATCACAGACCCTATTAGTGAAATTGCTGTGCCGTCCTTCCACGGAATTCCCCCTTCACTATCAGACATATTGAGCGAGAACATTATTTATATTAAATAATATTTATAAATACATGTATAAACAAACTAATACAGAAATATTAAATTAATTTTAAACACCATATGATGTTTTTTGCAAATTGTATTAATCACTCGTATTATTTACTTGCTATACTTCATACTAGTTTTAATAAATAAATATACATTTCACTCTTCTGCAAAAATAATTTGAATTTTATTCTAAAGAATATTACCTGATATGTTTTTCATTTCTGATGAGATAGTGTATTCAAAGCTTAAAATTCTGTTGCGAAATTTCGAAAGAGTAAATATTAATACAATTATTCATCTCCAATATCTATTAAATGGGTTTTATTTTAAATTCTTTTTAATTGCTATTATCCAATACTTTATCAGTTCAAATAAAGAAACGTTTAATGTATATTACATAAAATCGAATTAATGCGTGGGAACAATCGTAGTGTTACGTTTACAGGAAAATATTCTTAGGGATTGTTTACGTTGGAGAAAATAAGTATTTCTCGTTGGTATTGTTAAGGTGTGTATACAATATTTTCAATCACTCTTTACATATAATGTAGCATTCTTGCGTTTATTATAAACTGTGTTATGATTTTATTTTCTATGTGTAATAAAATATTGAAAGTTACATAAAAATGTTACGATTCGATTTATGTTTTGTGTTTATAAGTCATACAAAAACAATTAAACCGATTAGGAACTTTTAGTTATGGCAATTATAGTGATGATAAAACTAGTTTAACTTTTGGCCTAGAAATATTAACAATAGTGAAATTCAATACTAAATATTAAAGTAAAACAAGAGTAAATTCTATTTTACCTCTATAAAGTGAACGAGGTAATTTCAATCAGATATATGATTTAATTATAAAAGCCATTCATAACAAATTCAATAGAACAAAAACTATCCAACAGTTTGGCAGTAAAACACATAATAATACTATCCATAAAAACAGTTTTTGGCACGATACCGTAGAGGAAATCAATCTACTAGCAATTGGAACATCCACTGCGGAAGTAGCCGCTGTTAACCATTTAACTCTCATTATGTATCAACGGGAGGGCGAGATAAATGTGCCAAAAATAATCCAGCGATCTTGGCGTCGGAATTTCCCGAGGGGAAAATTCCTAGATTTAGGTGTTTCCGTTTTGCTCCACGTATAGGCAGAAATTTTATAGACAGGAATTCCCAATCTCGACGGAAATCAGCTCGCACTGGCAGCACCGAGGAAATTTTGTTTACTCAAAATAAGATCTTCAATATACTATACGATACTGAAACCACATTTTTTGTGAGAAATAAGTGTGCTTTATATAGAATTTTAATAAAAATAAAATATACAGAATTAGTAAATATGAATACCACGAAGGCAACTTAACTACTTTTTTCATATAAATATTAATTGAATTACTTCTATATAAACAAAGTAGTCTCTTTTTACATAAATTGTTCGTCTGACACGCCATCCATCAGGCTCTCAAGGCCTATGACAAGAAAGCTTGCTTTCTTCATGAATATTTATTGCACCATTTTTATTTAAAGCCCTGGGCTCTACAGAACTTGACATTCAACTCTTTCATATTCTTATAACAATAAAATAATGTACTTTTAATGAAATCAACAAAAATATAAGCAATTTATGAGCACAAAAAGATAATTACTTTAATTTGTTTTTCATTATGGATACGGAAATGAACTAATTGAAATACATTAAGTCGAATGCGTTGTTAAATCACTAAAGACAATAATTGATTGCTTCGTAATAACATCTATCATGTACTTATATGTATATTTATTGTATTTATTTATAACGAATTCATGAAAAAAAATATTTATGAATTTAATATATGTCGCTTAGTTTATAAATTGTCAAGTAAAATTATTATTTTTATATAAAATTTAAGAACAAAACAAGGTTACTCAGGCGACATCTTTGTTTTGTCCAAGTTCTTTGATCAATCATGACAAATTGTGTTTTGTTTTAAGAGCACCCGTACCGTAGTTTGGAAGTTGTTTACTGAAACTTTTCTTTGTCAAAACAGTCGACCAACTTTGAATGAGTTCTTCCTGATGTTACATTCATATTTTTGTTTTAAGTAAAATCTTATATTCTAGTTCATGAAATGTCAGTAGCAAGTATGAATTTGATCACGGTGCAATAAATGCATAAATTATTTGTTTGTCCATAAAATTTTCCTTCAAGTACAAGGGAAGGCTCGTGAGGTGTATTGATTACGAAACATTAGACTATTCCCGCGGGACATCTGGGATAAACACTGCTAAAAGAATCGTAAAGTTAAAGCCTTCAGAGCTTGCGTAAAATTTATTAAAAGTTCAACTGAAAGAGTGCAGTCTTAAAATTTTGACGTAAAATATTGAAGTCATTGAAGCTCCGAGCTTAGACCTTTAGTTTTTGAAAGCCTTTCAATTTTTATCAGTTTTATTTCGCACAGAAATTGTTCAAGTTTTTTTTAACTATAAATAGTTTGTAATCGGCATATATTAATAAGCTGAATGAAATTGAAATTTAAAATAAAAAATTCTATTTTAATGTCGAAATATTCTGTATGTAAAATTAAATAGACCTGCAAAGCGTTAACCTTAGAAACGTAATAAACGACCTCTGAAGCTAGCTGACCTTACTACGAGGGAGACTATTTAATTCACCTGAATTTATTACTTTCCAATAAGCCACCTAATAATAATGTCCTATGTAACATAAGGTTTTAAATTCTAAATGTGCTCTTCAATTCTCAGACAACTTTCAATAGCACAATTTTCTTGAAAACTCCACACTAACATATTTCTGTGTTGCTTTATTTATATAGTAAATAAAGTAAATTTACAAAAACGGGCGCCGATATCTTATTATTACAGCATGTTCCATTCAGTTTCTCGATATTTCACGTCGGGCTTCCATAAACGGGAATGCCTTAGAGGCCGAGGAAATATGGCAAGCAATAAAAATGTCACGTCAGGTCATCAGAATGTAAAGCCTGCGGCGTTTGTCGCAGATGTGCCTGAATCAATGAAAAACACCTTCTTCGTGCTTCACATCAATATATCAAAATGGACTTACGAAGACTTATATAATGCTATTTGTTTTATTTTTGGTTGTTTTAATCTGTTTGGCACACCTGCTGACTAAAATATTGCATGAATATTAATACCGCTATAGTTTTTGATTAAATGGACATATGGCGGACAAAATGATAAATGGTTTGAATAATACTACTGACGATTTTTGAAATATTTTATACGGATTTGCTTTTGAACGTTAAGTTGGGTTCAATAATAAAAAATGTGTATGTTACGACAAATTTTATTTTTTATTGTTATACGAATTAACGTCATTCAACAACCCACTATTATTGGGGGACCAATATTTTAAATAATTTTAAGAACAAAAACTTAAGACTAGTTTTCATGTCGGAAGCAGTATTACACTGAACATTAGCTTCAACGATAAGTTGCTGACACGAATTGGTGTGAGCACGCAAGGTTTCCAACATTTGAGCTAAGGACACACTTTGAACCACATACTCGTAATATAATGGCAGATGAGAATTATTTTAAATATAAAAAGAATTGACGGTGTCTTTTTTTTAAATTTGCATTGTGTATCTTATTATTCAATCACTACATTCTATATTTTTACCTCAAAACAAGTTATCAATAGATATCATTGGATATTTAAGTTCATGAAAAATAATGTATTGTGCTGATAATTTATGAAATGTCAGTAATATTTTAGCGTAGTAAGTTACTTGTATAAGCAAAGTTACATCGATCAAACATCCCTTATATGTAAATCGCGATTTATGTAGGAAGATGTGCGTCACCACCCTTCAACGCTCTTGTAATAAATTTAAGAGGATATCTATTGAGGACTTTGATTCTACATCAAGATTGCAACGGGAGATTGCATAATATACTGTCGAAACTTCCTATTGTACGTGAATGATGATCTTATTCTGTTAAGGGATGTTGTTCAACGGAAATAGCTTAGCTTGCTTCGTATAGATATAGGTTGTATTTACACTGAGAAAAACAAAATGAAAGACGCAGAGGAATAAAAAGTGGAATTTGTAATTGAAAATGTTATTTTTTATATCTTAATTTACATTATTTCATTTCCCATATACACTTATATCGTAGTAAAAGTGTTTTTTTTAATGTTTTTTAATGCTTTTTATACTATATTTGTCGTATAGCGGTATATGTCTGACTTGGTCAAAATTTTGCATCCCTAATGATTTAATGTACCTTCCATAGAAGACGGTCGATTTCTTTTCAAATATATGATTCGTTCAATCATAACAAATGCACAATATTGCTCAACGTGTCTAGAGAAATTCAGCTGGCTATTCTTAATGTTCAGCTTATAATACTTCCCAAAAATAAATTAGAGAGACGGCGGCGGAGGGAGAGGAGAAAGGGCAGAGTGTAAGAAAGGGCAAAGTATAAAAACCTCGAATTGTAGGGTAAGTTATTTATAATATGTTTTATTTCATAAAAAGAAATATTTATTAATTTTAAAAATTACTCTTTATAAATCTTGATAATACATAAAAATCTAAACTGCTAAAATCTAATTTCTGTCTTAGAGTCCCATTAAATATTTTCAATACATTAAGAAATATAAATTAGTCAAACAATAAAAATAAATGACGTCCTGAATAAATAACATTTATCTCACAATCAAAAGAGAACTTAGCCAATACCTCAAATTCGGCTATAAAACAGTAAAAAACTTTAGGAAATATGGCCTCCTTAGGGCGTCGACAATGTCAATTGCCTGCCATTTATATTTTGCGATGTAATAAAGCAGTTACTTGAGACGGCGATGTTAGTTATTTGCGTTATTTGTCTTTTTAGCCCCTAACGGTATAAGTAGCGAGACAGAGGGATACATATCTTTTGTTAGTTTCATGTTTTTCAACAGTCAAATATATTATTTAACGTTACGAATGAACATATTACGTATATTTTAATTCGTATCTTAGTAATTATACATTTTATGACAGACAACATACATGAAGTTCAATATAACATTTTTATCAAAGACACTGTATAACTGTCAGTTAAAAAACGTTTCAAATAATATATATATATATAAAACATACATTATCACTTGCTTTTAACATTTGTACAACTGTGTGATAAAATCGCTTCTTGTTATTAATTACATACGGGGGATGCTATATTTTAAAGCATGGACAAAACATTATACAACATTTAACGCAGCAAACCTCAAAGAGTTTCTCTGAAAATACGAAGATATAGGTATCCTACCAACAATATAAATATATAGATTCAATTATTAGTTTTAAAGTATAATAATATAATATTATACAATTTTATGTAATTTTGTCGTGGTTTTTCTGAAACTTCTTTTTGTTATTAATTAACATATACATAACGATTAGATGCGCGGTTTAAAAAAGTAATAACATACTTTGTTCTACGCATAGCTTCTGAACAAAATATGTTAGAACAGGGCAATCTCATAATTTGACCTACTCATTAATGATAGCTTGTAACCATTTTAAAATCTATTTATTATCGTTGTATAACTGGAACTTCTCTAACGTATCTCAATTTTGAAGTAAACCAAACTGGAATACATACTTCGATTCTCTCATATTAGATCTGTGAATGTAGGTCGAAGTGGATTGCTATGAGGTTGCGGCGTTTCTGGTCGACTGCGGAAACCTGTCATCGACAGCTTTCCTACATTTAAGATTGAAGCAACGACTTTATGCAGCGAAATGGGAAATTCTTGTATCATGCTTGTAATCTATTTCATAAATTCTACATACTTTTTATGTCGTGTACGTTAAGATATTTTAACAAACTATGATTAGTGTTTAGAGGTAGTGTAGTAGTAGTAGATCAGTAAGTAATAAGATCATTTCGGCTGATATTTTGTCGACCTTTTAACATTTTATACGGTGCTGACATAGTCCTTATTATTTGTATAAGACTCCCTTGAGAAATCCGACCAATAGTGCTTGAGGCGTGTCTCGTTTATCTCGGCAATCAAACAAACAGCACGATAACGACGTTACTTACTTTATCATATTTAACTATGTTTTATATATTCTCAATATTAAATCACTGAATCTGTTTTTGCTTTCAATATCATTACAGATAATAAAAGATACAGAACGTACTTTTATTAATCCCACTCAATTCAATCATAATGAAAAGTCATGTATTATTATTTTTTTCTTATCAATTTAATGGAATACCTTTTTTTGTAAGGTTTAGAAGAAATATTCCTATAAAATATTAAAAAAATATATAAGTTATACATTTATAATATAGACGTACAATAAAAAACATTTTTAGTTTTGTTTAACGCTCGTTAACTGATATAATCAAAAAACTCTTTCATGATTGAATCTGCAAACATATTAATTAGCCCTAATTGTTCCCGTTTGTTATTCATTTCATAATTTTTCAACGTTTATACACAGCTAATAACATTAACTGTAATCGTGTATTAAAATAATGAATTGATAATTTGATTTTCATTAAAATAATTAGAATAATCAATAATATAATACAAATAACATTATAATGGATTAAATGACATTGTTAATTTAATTGTTAAATATAACTAAATCATGAATACGTTTTATGAAACATGAGTTAGTTAAACAAATTTTAAATTTACGTTCCAAAATTTCTATAATATTTGTATTTTAACGAGTCCGCGAGTGTATAATAATTTTAGAGCTTGCCAGTTCCGATTGTTTTCTGAGCACATATTTAAAGCCGTCTCTTATTTTGAGTAACATTTACAACCGAAATTATGAAATTTTGATATACATTTCACAACTAAGTCTCTGTACATTGTTTATTCGAATATAATAATTACAAGTACGCCTCACAACTCACTTGTTTTATACTAAATATATTGTTATATTCTTTTCTAAAAAATAGAACTTTAATAACATAAGAACAATTAATATAAATATCTTTGTGACATTTATTTTTTTATCTCACCGCTATTCTCAGATGTGTGTATCTGAAACGTTGTTTGAAATAAGTCTTGTTGAAAACAAAGAACTGTGTAAACATTGTCTAAAATGATAAATGCTGTCACTTCTAGTTAAAAAGACAATAAACATTGATAAAAGGCTTCCCTCTTCCGGTTAGAGACACACTGACTATATATTTTATTGAATTTCATAACTACTTGTCGGCCGTGTTTAAAAAATAAGGAAATTATAGATTAAAAAAAAATACTAACAAGTGCATAATAGTTGTTACAAATAAGTTTCGTTTCAAATAAAATACATTTTTGAATATTTCATAATCAAAAATACATTTTATTTAAAATAACATAAAATTGAAATTTTATTAAAAGAGATTATAAATTCATACAATTCACATCACATAAAATTTAAACTTAGGTATTTGTTATTATTCATTCGTTCCAAAGCAAATAAATTGGAGTCCCCGATGGTTGCGTATTAAAATGATTGATTAGGTCTGATTTATGTTCAATAAATGCTAAATTATTAGGTGGCAATTTATGCAGCCTGACCATTCGTATATTTATTCAAAGATCAATATCATAGTTTAAAAATGTAACTAATACAAATCCACATAGCCTCACAAATCTCTGCTATCTACAAAATGCAGATTCTTACAACAAAATGTCCAACGAATTGGTTATACGAAAATATCTTTTATAGCGATGCTATAGAGGCTAGTGTCCTGTATTGTATGAGACATTGTATAGGTTCACATTTTCTCCCGGTTTTCTACACGGTTACCTCTCGAGGCACTCAATGATATACATGAATAGAGTGTCCGGCGTAGGTCTTTTCATCGTTTATCGCATGCCACGGACGACAGCACAATCACAAGGATCGTAATATGTTTGAGTAAATTGCTGCATTACAAATGGGCCGCTTTTAATTTCATGTCATGCATAATATCTACCACCTGTATACGTTATACCGATTCTTTACCGCTGCTATGATTCTGTTTGGTGTTATCCCAATAACACTATAATAAAATAAAAATCCTGTATGTTTTATTCTAGCACTAGGTCTACTATTATTTGCCCTCGAAAAGATTTGACCTTCTTGTGATTTCGTAACAATGATACATTCTCGTTTTATAATATTATTTAAGTAAAAAGACTCATTCCATTCATAGATAACTTCTTGAATATTATATTTTAGCGTGAAACTTTTATTACAACGCAAATCGCATATTGCAGATGAGTGCAAAGTAAAAAGCACTCGGCAGAGCAGCCAAGGCCAATATAGCGGCTTCGATTGCTCACATTAGCTAACCGTGTAGCATTTACAAACTTACACATAGAACGCAGTCATATACTGACACAATGATTCAAATATCTGCGTTTCTTCTACACTCACACTCAGATATAATTTATACACACTATAATTTATATTTTGTACATTATCAATTTCCTAATATGTTTCCTTTTATCTATAGAATAAATTTATATAACTAAATCGAAAACTTTTAGTAAAGCTTCCGCTTTAATGATAACAGTCCAAAAAATCTTATAGTTTCACAACACAACACCGCACTTTTTATAATTATACTACATTTTATTGGAGCACTCCCAATTTAATTTATTGCAATTATTGCTGTGAAACTTTCTTTAATTAAGCGGACCGAAGAGCTATGTCCAAACTTTGTTATCTGTTAAAAGTAAGAATATATGAGATTGTAATTTTTATATTATTGATATATCTTTATATATGTATGAACATACAGGTGTCGTTTTATTTTGAACAAATTTTACCCGAGTCTTTGGTCCTAATCTTAGGGGATTATTGGAACAAAGGACAAAAAGAAGGAATGGATCATTCCGGCTTTATAGCTGCACTAGACTTTGTCTGCGACCTTGTTTGGTTGAACTATGGTATTAGACTCAGATAGAAAAGTAAAAGGGTATTAAAAGAAAAGATTTATAATCCAATTAGCAGCGACATCTATAATCACACATGACTTTTTTAGGAATGTTCTGTTCAGTTGTAACTACACCAAATTTCGGAATGAATAATAAATAATAGCTTATGTCTTTTTCTGATGTCTTGACGACATTAATGTAATGTTTGGTCAAA